>JAKDEW010001288.1:0-29131 GCA_021963965.1 Artemisiospiza belli | reverse complement strand
ACCTGGCCGTGCCCCTGGGCAGGTGAGCGAGGGGCGGGGCTAAGCGCGGGGGCGGGGCTAAACATGGGGGCGGGGTTAAATGTGGGGCGGGGCTAAGGGAATGGAGGCGGGGCTACTGGAATGGGGGCAGGGCTAAGGGCATGGGGCGGGGCTAAACGGGGGGCGGGGCTAACATGGAGGTGGGGCTAAAGGAATGGGGCAGGGCTATGGGAATGGGGCGGGGCTAAGGGAAGAGGGCGGGGCTAAGGGAATGGGGGGCCGGGCTAAGGGAATTGGGCGGGGCTAAGGGGAATGGGGGCCGGGCTAAGGGAATTGGGCAGGGCTATGGGAATGGGGGTGGGGCTATGGGAATGGGGCGGGGCTAAGGGAATGGGGCGGGGCTAAGGGAATGGGGGCAGGGCTAAGGGAATGGGGCGGGGCTATGGGAATGGGGTAGGACTGTGGGAATGGGGGTGGGGCTATGGGAATGGGGCGTGGCTATGGGAATGGGGCAGGGCTAAACATGGGGGCGGGGCTTTGAGTTCTACCTGGTTGGGCGAGGGAGGGGCTGTAAAGGGGGAGGGGCTTGGGGGGGAGGGGCTGGGATGGATGATGGGGGTGGGGGGAGGGGCTTGGGGGGTCTGGGGCTGCCCCTCCCCCCCCCACTGACCCCCGCCCCTCCCCCCGCAGCGGGCTGGGTTACATCGCGGGGTCAAAGGTCAAGGACCTGGCGGCCGATTGGCGCTGGGCGCTGCGGGTGAGCGGGGGAGGGGGCGGGGCTGGGGTGGGGGGGGCAGCAAAAATTAACCCCGAAATATCCCGAGATTCACCCCAAAAACGCCCCCGAAAATTCACCCAAAATTCACCCCAAAATACCCCAAAAATTCCCCCCGAAATATCCCAAAATGAACCTGAAAATTACCCCAAAAATTCACGCAAAATATCCCCAAATTCACCCCTAAAATATCCCGAAATTCACCCCAAAAACGCCCCCGAAAATTCACCCCAAAATACCCCAAAAATTCACACAAAATATCCCCAACATTCACCAAAAAATGCCCCCGAAAATTCACCCAAAAATACCCCAAAAATTCACCCCGAAATATCCCAAAATGAACCTGAAAATTACCCCAAAAATTCACGCAAAATATCCCCAAATTCACCCCTAAAATATCCCGAAATTCACCCCAAAAACGCCCCCGAAAATTCACCCCAAAATTCACCCCAAAAATTCACACAAAATATCCCCAACATTCACTAAAAAATGCCCCCGAAAATTCACCCAAAATTCACCCCAAAATACCCCAAAAATTCACCCCGAAATATCCCAAAATGAACCTGAAAATTACCCCAAAAATTCACACAAAATATCCCAAAATTCACCCCCAAAATATCCCCAAACATTCACCCAAAATACCCCAAAAATTCACCCCAAAAATTCACCCAAAACATCTCAAAATTCACCCCAAGAATTCACCCAAAGTATTCCCAAAAATTCACCCAAAGTATCCCCAAAATTCACCCCAAAAATTCCCCAAAATACCCCCAAAATACCCCAGAAATTCACCCAGAAAATCACCCAAAATATCCCCAAAATCACCCAAAAAATCACCCAGAATATCCCCAAAAATTACCCCAAAAATACCCCAAAAAATCACCCAAAAATTACCCCAAAACACCCCCAAAATTCACCCAAAAATTACCCCAAAATATCCCCAAAAAATTCACCCAAAATACCCCAAATTCACCCCCAAGTACCCCAAAAATTACCCCAAATAGACCCTAAAAATTCCCCCAAAAATTCACCCAAAATATCCCCAAAATTACCCAAAATTTCCCCAAAATATCCCGAAATCCCAAATACCCCAAATCCCTCAAAACATCCCAAAAACGCCCCAAAATATCCCCCCAAAAAAACCCCAAAATACCCAAAAACATCCCAGAATTCACCCCAGGGTTGCCCTAAATCGCCAAAATTGCCCAAAGCGCCCCAAAATTGACCCCTGGGTGACCCTGAGTGACCTCTGGGTGACCCCTGAGTGACCCCCGAGTGGACCCCTGAGTGACCACTGAGTGACCACTGACCATTGAGTGACCCCTGAGTGACCCCTGAGTGACCACTGACCCCCAAATTTCCCAATTTTGACCCTTAAATGCCCCTAAATCGCCTCAAAATGACCCAAAATGACCCCAAGTGACCCCTGAGTGACCATTGAGTGACCCCTGAGTGACCACTGACCCCCAACCCCCCAATTTTAACCCTTAAATGACCCCAAATCACCTCAAAATGTCCCAAAATGACCCCGAATGACCCCTGAGTGACCCCTGAGTGACCCCCGAGTGACCATTGAGTGACCCTGAGTGACCACTGAGTGACCACTGACCCCCAAACCCCCAATATTAACCCTTAAATGCCCCCAAATCACCTCAAAGTGACCCCTGAGTGACCCCTGAGTGACCACTGAGTGACCCCTGAGTGACCAATGAGTGACCACTGACCCCCAACCCCCCAATTTTGACCCTTAAATGACCCCAAATCACCTCAAAATGACCCCTGAGTGACCCCTGAGTGGCCCCCAAGTGACCACTGAGTGACCACTGAGTGACCATTGAGTGACCCTGAGTGACCACTGAGTGACCCCTGAGTGACCCCTGAGTGACCACTGACCCCCAATCCCCCAATATTAACCCTTAAATGACCCCAAATCACCTCAAAATGACCCCGAGTGACCCCTGAGTGACCACTGACCATTGAGTGACCACTGAGTGACCATTGAGTGACCAATGAGTGACCCCTGAGTGACCATTGAGTGACCCCTGAGTGACCCCTGAGTGACCCCTGAGTGACCACTGACCCCCAATCCCCCAGTTTTAACCCTTAAATGACCCCAAATCGCCTCAAAATGACCCTGAGTGACCCCCGAGTGACCCCTGAGTGACCACTGACCATCGAGTGACCACTGAGTGACCACTGACCCCCAAACCCCCAATATTAACCCTTAAATGACCCCAAATCACCTCAAAATGACCCAAAATGACCCTTGAGTGACCCCTGAGTGACCCCTGTGTGACCACTGAGTGACCCCTGAGTGACCAATGATCATTGAGTGACCCCTGAGTGACCACTGACCCCCAAATTCCCCAATTTTGACCCTTAAATGCCCCCAAATGACCCCAAATTACCTTTAAATGACCCCAAGTGACCCCTGAGTGACCACTGACCCTTGAGTGACCCCTGAGTGACCACTGACCATTGAGTGACCCCCGAGTGACCACTGAGTGACCACTGAGTGACCCCTGAGTGACCCTGAGTGACCCCCGAGTGACCATTGAGTGACCCCTGAGTGACCCTGAGTGACCCCTGACCCCCAAATTCCCCAATTTTAACCCTTAAATGACCCGAAATCGCCTGGAAATGACCCAAAATGACCCCGAGTGACCCCTGAGTGACCACTGACCATTGAGTGACCCCTGAGTGACCCCGAGTGACCACTGAGTGACCCCTGAGTGACCATTGAGTGACCACTGAGTGACCGCTGGCCGCTGTCCCCGCAGGTGACCCCTGTCCTGGGCCTGCTGGCCTTGCTGCTGCTGCTGGCCGTGGTCAGCGACCCCCCCCGGGGCGGCCTGGACGGGGCTCCGGCCACGCTGACCACGCTGACCACAGTGACCACAGTGACCACAGCGACCACAGTGAGGAGTGACCAGCGGCCATCGTGGGGACACGACCTCAGGGAGCTCGGCCGCAAGTGAGTGACCCTGAGTGACCAATGAGTGACCATTACTGACCAATGAGTGACCAATGACCATAGAGTGACCATTGCTGACCACAGTGACCACACTGACCGCAGCGAGGAGTGACCAGCGGTCATCGTGGGGACACGACCTCAGGGAGCTCGGCCGCAAGTGAGTGACCCTGAGTGACCCTGAGTGACCAATGAGTGACCAATGAGTGACCACTGAGTGACCAATGAGTGACCCTGAGTGACCCTGAGTGACCATTGAGTGACCACTGAGTGACCCTGAGTGACCAATGAGTGACCAATGACCATCCCTGAGTGACCAGAGTAACCAATATCCATAGAGTGACCCTGAGTGACCGCTGACCATTAACTGCTGACCAATGACCACTGAGTGACCCTGAGTGACCAATGAGTGACCATTACTGACCAATGAGTGACCAATGACCAATGAGTGACCACTGAGTGACCAATGAGTGACCCCTGATCATAGAGTGACCACTGAGTGACCACTGATCATCCCTGAGTGACCACTGAGTGACCACTGAGTGACCAATGGTCAATAAGTGACCACTGAATAACTCCTGAGTGACCAAGGGATGACCGATGACCATAGAGTGACCACTGACCATTGACCATAGGGTGACCAGTACTGACCACTGAGTGACCAATGAGTGAGCATTACTGACCATAGAGTGACCATTACTGACCACAGTGACCACAGTGACCACAGCGAGGAGTGACCAGCAGCCATCGTGGGGACACGACCTCAGGGAGCTCGGCCGCAAGTGAGTGACCCTGAGTGACCAATGAGTGACCAATGAGTGACCCTGAGTGACCAATGAGTGACCCTGAGTGACCAATGAGTGACCACTGACCATCCCTGAGTGACCACTGAGTGACCCTGAGTGACCACTGAGTGACCAATGAGTGACCAATGAGTGACCGATGAGTGACCATAGAGTGACCAATGAGTGACCAATGAGTGACCCTGAGTGACCACTGAGTGACCACTGAGTGACCCTGAGTGACCACTGAGTGACCACTGAGTGACCACAGTGACCAATGAGTGACCAATGAGTGACCACTGAGTGACCAATGAGTGACCAATGAGTGACCAATGAGTGACCCTGAGTGACCAATGAGTGACCAATGAGTGACCAATGAGTGACCAATGAGTGACCCTGAGTGACCAATGAGTGACCAATGAGTGACCAATGAGTGACCCTGAGTGACCAATGAGTGACCCTGAGTGACCAATGAGTGACCAATGAGTGACCATTACTGACCAATGAGTGACCAATGACCATAGAGTGACCACTGAGTGACCACTGAGTGACCCTGAGTGACCAATGAGTGACCCTGAGTGACCACTGAGTGACCACTGACCATAGAGTGACCCTGAGTGACCAATGAGTGACCACTGAGTGACCCTGAGTGACCCTGAGTGACCACTGAGTGACCACTGACCATTCCTGAGTGACCACTGAGTGACCACTGAGTGACCACTGAGTGACCAATGACCATAGAGTGACCAATGTTAATGGGTGATCAATGAGTGACCAATGAGTGAGCACTGAGTGACCATTACTGACCAATGAGTGACCATTGCTGACCACAGTGACCACAGTGACCACAGCGAGGAGTGACCAGCAGCCATCGTGGGGACACGACCTCAGGGAGCTCGGCCGCAAGTGAGTGACCCTGAGTGACCACTGAGTGACCAATGAGTGACCAATGAGTGACCAATGAGCGACCATAGAGTGACCATAGAGTGACCACAGACCATAGAGTGACTGCTGATCATCCCTGAGTGACCCCTGAGTGACCCTGAGTGACCAATGACCATTAACTGCTGACCAGTGACCACTGAGTGACCATTGACTGCTGAATGACCATTACTGACCACACTGACCACACTGACCACAGTGACCACAGTGACCGCAGCGAGGAGTGACCAGCGGTCATCGTGGGGACACGACCTCAGGGAGCTCGGCCGCAAGTGAGTGACCCTGAGTGACCCTGAGTGACCAATGAGTGACCAATGAGTGACCAATGAGTGACCACTGAGTGACCAATGAGTGACCCTGAGTGACCCTGAGTGACCAATGAGTGACCACTGAGTGACCACTGAGTGACCCTGAGTGACCAATGAGTGACCACTGAGTGACCAATGAGTGACCACTGAGTGACCCCGAGTGACCCTGAGTGACCCCTGAGTGACTAATGAGTGACCACTGAGTGACCCTGAGTGACCATAGAGTGACCACTGAGTGACCACTGAGTGACCCTGAGTGACCATAGAGTGACCACTGAGTGACCAATGAGTGACCACTGAGTGACCAATGATCATCGAGTGACCGCTGAGTGACCACTGACCCCAAGTGACCACTGAGTGACCAATGGTCAATGAGTGACCAATGAGTGACCACTGACCACTGAGTGACCGCTGAGTGACCACTGACCACAGAGTGACCGCTGGTTAATGAGTGACCAATGAGTGACCAATGAGTGACCACTGAGTGACCACTGACCAATGAGTGACCACTGGTTTATGAGTGACCAATGAGTGACCAATGAGTGACCCCTGAGTGACCACTGACCATAGAGTGACCACTGACCAATGAGTGACCACTGAGTGACCACTGAGTGACCCCTGAGTGACCACTGACCATAGAGTGACCACTGGTCAATGAGTGACCACTGAGTGACCAATTTGAGCCATTTTTGGGTGGATTTCGGCCATTTTAGTGCAGAATTTTGATATTTTGCCCAATTTTAATGGGATTTTTTTGGAATTTTTTGGATTTTTTTTGGTAAATTCTGATTTTTGTGTCCCCCTGTTGTGATGTCACCCTCGGTGTCCTTTGTCACTGGTGTCCCCAAACCCATTTTGGGCGGATTTGAGCCATTTTTGGGTGGATTTGAGCCATTTTTGGCCATTTTAGTGCAGAATTTTGATATTTCGGCCGATTTTAACGGGGTTTTTTTTGGGGATTTCGGGGCTTTTTTGGTAAATTTTGATTTTTTGTGTCCCCCAGTTGTGATGTCACCCTTGGTGTCCTTTGTCACCGGTTTGACAGCCATTTTTGAGCAGATTTGAGCCATTTTTGGTTGGGTTTCGGCCATTTTACTGCAGAATTTTGATATTTTGGCCGATTTTAACAGGGTTTTTTTTTGGAATTTCGGGGTTTTTTTGGTAAATTCTGATTTTTTATCTGTTCCAGCCGCACCCTGATCCTCTCCACACTGGGCTTCACCTCGGTGGCGTTCGTCACCAGTGTCCCCAAGGCCATTTTTGGGTGGATTTCGGCCATTTTAGTGCAGAATTTTGATATTTCGCCCAATTTTAATGGGATTTTTTTGGAATTTTTGGGATTTTTTTGGTAAATTTTGATTTTTTATCTGTTCCAGCCATACCCTGATCCTCTCCACGCTGGGCTTCACCTCGGGTGGCGTTCGTCACGGGCGCTCCTAAAGCCATTTTGGGTGGATTCGAGCCATTTTTGGCCATTTTAGAGCAGAATTTCGATATTTTACCCGATTTTAACGGGGTTTTTTTTGGGATTTCAGGGATTTTTTGGTAAATTCTGATTTTTTATCCATTCCAGCCGCACCCTGATCCTCTCCACACTGGGATTCACTTTGGTGTCCCCAAGGCCGTTTTTGGGTGGATTTGAGCCATTTTTGGCCATTTTAGTGCAGAATTTTGATATTTTGCCCGATTTTAACGGGGTTTTTTTTTGGGATTTCGGGGATTTTTTGGTAAATTCTGATTTTTTGTGTATTTTAGCCGTACTCTGATCCTCTCCACGCTGGGCTTCACCTCGGTGGCGTTCGTCACCAGGTGTCCCCAAACCCATTTTTGGGTGGATTTTGGCCATTTTAGTGCAGAATTTTGATATTTTGGCCGATTTTAACGGGGTTTTTTTTTGGAATTTCGGGGATTTTTTGGTAAATTTTGATTTTTTGTGTATTTTAGCCGCACCCTGATCCTCTCCACGCTGGGCTTCACTTTGGTGTCCCCAAGGCCGTTTTTGGGTGGATTTCAGCCATTTTCGGCCATTTTAGTGCAGAATTTTGATATTTTGGCCGATTTTAACGGGGTTTTTTTTGGAATTTCGGTAATTTTTTAAAGAATTCTGATTTTTTGTGTATTTTAGCCGCACCCTGATCCTCTCCACGCTGGGCTTCACCTCGGTGGCGTTCGTCACGGGCGCTCCTAAAGCCATTTTGGGTGGATTTCAGCCATTTTCGGCCATTTTAGTGCAGAATTTTGATATTTTGCCCGATTTGAACGGGGTTTTTTTTGGAATTTTGGGGATTTTTTGGTAAATTCTGATTTTTTATCCATTCCAGCCGCACCCTGATCCTCTCCACGCTGGGCTTCACCTCGGTGGCGTTCGTCACGGGCGCCTTGGCGCTCTGGGCCCCGGCGTTCCTGTTCCGCAGCCGCCTGGCGCGGGGGGGAGGGGCAGCCGTGCCGGGGGCGGCGCTGCCAGGGCGACCAGAGGTGGGGCCGGGACCAAAAATTAAAAATTTGGGGATTTTGGGGCAATTTTTGGGGGGTTGGGGATTTTTCTGGGAATTTTTGGGAATTTTTTGGGGATTTTTTAGGAAGTTTTTGATAATTTTTTTGGGATTTTGGGGGGGGATTTTTTTGGGAATTTTTGGGCATTTTGGGGGGATTTTTTTGGGATATTTTTGGGCATTTTGGGGGGATTTTTTTGGGATATTTTTGGAAATTTTTTGGGATGTTTTTGGGAACTATTTTGGATTTTTTGGGGAATTTTCAGGGATTTTTTAGGGATTTATTGGGATTTTTTTGGTAATTTTTTCAAATGTTTTGGGGATTTTTTGGAATTTTTTGGGACTTTTTTGAGGAATTTTTGGGGATGTTTTGGGGAATTTTTTGGGGTTTTTTTGAAAATTTTCTTTGGACTTTTTTGGGGGGAATTTTTATGGGAATTTTGGGGGGATTTTTGGGGAATTTTGGGAATTTTTTGGTAATTTTTGGGGGAGGGGCAGCTCTGCCAGGGGCAACCAGAGGTGGGTGAGACCCCGAAATTTGGGGATTTTGGGGCAATTCTGGGGGGTTTGGAGAACCTTTGGGATTTTTTGGGGGATTTCGCATTAATTTCCTTTTTTTTGTTTTCTTTTTGTCCTTCTGACCTTTGACCCCTGGCCTCCCATGACCTTTGACCCCGCGCGCAGCCTGCTGTTCGGCGCGCTGACCTGCGGCTCGGGCGTGCTGGGGGTGGGGCTGGGGGCGGAGCTTTCGCGCAGGCTCCGCCCCCGCGAGCCCCGGGCGGATCCATTGCTGTGCGCGGGGGGGCTGCTGGGGGGGGCGCCCTGCCTGCTGCTGGCCTTGGTTTGTGCCAGGCCCTGCCCCCCCGCGGCCTACGTGAGTTGGACTGGTTTATACTGGTTTATACTGGTTTATACTGGTTTGTTTGTAGTGGGAGGGACTGGGAGGGGTTTGGGGTGGAACTGGTTTGTACTGGTTTATACTGGTTTGTACTGGGAGGGGTTTGGGATGGAACTGGTTTATACTGGTTTGTACTGGGAGGGGCGCCCTGCCTGCTGCTGGCCTTGGTCTGCGCCAGGCCCTGCCCCCCCGCGGCCTACGTGAGTTACACTGGGTTATACTGGTTTATACTGGGATAAACTGGTTTGTACTGGGAGGGGTTTGGGGTGGAACTGGTTTGTACTGGTTTATACTGGTTTGTACTGGGGGGGGCGCCCTGCCTGCTGCTGGCCTTGGTCTGCGCCAGGCCCTGCCCCCCCGCGGCCTACGTGAGTTACACTGGGTTATACTGGTTTATACTGGGATAAACTGGTTTGTACTGGGAGGGGTTTGGGGTGGAACTGGTTTGTACTGGTTTATACTGGTTTGTACTGGGGGGGGCGCCCTGCCTGCTGCTGGCCTTGGTCTGCGCCAGGCCCTGCCCCCCCGCGGCCTACGTGAGTTGGACTGGGTTATACTGGTTTGTACTGGGAGGGACTGGGTTGTACTGGGAGGGGTTTGGGGTGGAACTGGTTTGTACTGGTTTATACTGGTTTGTACTGGGAGGGGCGCCCTGCCTGCTGCTGGCCTTGGTTTGTGCCAGGCCCTGCCCCCCCGCGGCCTACGTGAGTTCTACTGGGTTATACTGGGTTATACTGGTTTGTACTGGTTTGTAGTGGGTTATACTGGTTTGTACTGGGAGGGGTTTGGGGTGGAACTGGTTTGTACTGGTTTGTACTGGGGGGGGCGCCCTGCCTGCTGCTGGCCTTGGTTTGTGCCAGGCCCTGCCCCCCCGCGGCCTACGTGAGTTGGACTGGTTTATACTGGTTTATACTGGTTTATACTGGTTTATACTGGGTTATACTGGGAGGGACTGGTTTGTACTGGGAGGGGTTTGGGGTGGAACTGGTTTGTACTGGTTTGTACTGGTTTGTACTGGGGGGGGCGCCCTGCCTGCTGCTGGCCTTGGTCTGCGCCAGGCCCTGCCCCCCCGCGGCCTACGTGAGTTACACTGGTTTATACTGGTTTGTACTGGTTTGTACTGGTTTGTAGTGGGTTATACTGGTTTGTACTGGTTTGTAGTGGGTTATACTGGTTTGTACTGGTTTGTACTGGTTTGTACTGGGAGGGGTTTGGGATGGAACTGGGTTATACTGGTTTGTACTGGTTTATACTGGTTTATACTGGGAGGGACTGGGAGGGGATTGGGATGGAACTGGGTTATACTGGTTTGTACTGGTTTATACTGGTTTATACTGGGAGGGACTGGGAGGGGATTGGGATGGAACTGGGTTATACTGGTTTATACTGGTTTGTACTGGTTTATAATGGTTTGTACTGGGAGGGGTTTGGGATGGAACTGGGATATACTGGTTTGTACTGGTTTGTACTGGGTTATACTGGCTTATACTGGTTTGTACTGGGAGGCGTTTGGGGTGGAACTGGGATGGACTGGTTTATACTGGTTTATGCTGGGAGGGACTGGGATGTACTGGTTTATAGGGGTTTATACTGGTTTGTACTGGGAGGGCTCTGGGAGGAGTTTGGGATGGAACTGGGATGGACTGGGATGAACTGGGAGTGAACTGGGATGGACTGGGATGGACTGGGATGGAACTGGGATGGAACTGGGATGGACTGGGATGAACTGGGAGCAAACTGGGATGGACTGGGAGGGACTGGGAGGGACTGGGATGGACTGGGAGTGAACTGGGATGAACTGGGATGAACTGGGATGGACTGGGAGGGACTGGGATGGACTGGGAGGGACTGGGATGAACTGGGATGAACTGGGATGAACTGGGATGGACTGGGATGGACTGGGAGGGACTGGGATGGACTGGGATGGAACTGGGATGGACTGGGATGGACTGGGAGTGAACTGGGATGAACTGGGATGGACTGGGATGGAACTGGGATGAAATGGGAGCAAACTGGGATGGACTGGGAGTGAACTGGGATGGACTGGGATGGACTGGGAGGGACTGGGAGCAAACTGGGATGCACTGGGATGGACTGGGATGGACTGGGAGGGACTGGGATGAACTGGGATGGACTGGGATGGACTGGGAGCTTACTGGGATGGACTGGGATGAACTGGGATGGACTGGGAGCAAACTGGGATGGACTGGGATGAACTGGGATGAACTGGGATGGACTGGGATGAACTGGGAGCTTACTGGGATGGACTGCGTGGCACTGGGACAAACTGGGAGGCACTGGGATGAACTGGGACGAACTGGGAGCAAACTGGGCGGTTACTGGTTTGAACTGGTTTGAACTGGGATTTCCCCCCCCCCCCAGGTTTTCATCTTCCTGGGTGAGACCCTGCTGTCCCTGAACTGGGCGATCGTGGCCGACATCTTACTGGTGAGACTGGGACAAACTGGGAGGGACTGGGAACAAACTGGGAGGGACTGGGAGGGACTGGGATGGACTGGGAGGGACTGGGAGGGACTGGGAGGGACTGGGATGGACTGGGACGGACTGGGAGGGACTGGGATAAACTGGGATGGACTGGGATGGACTGGGAACCAACTGGGATAAACTGGGATGGACTGGGAGGGACTGGGATGAACTGGGATGGACTGGTACTGGAATGAACTGGGATGAATTGGGAGGGACTGGGAGGGACTGGGGACAAACTGGGATGGACTGGGAGGGACTGGGAACAAACTGAGATATACTGGGATGAACTGGGAGGGACTGGGATGGCGCTGAAATGAACTGGGATGAACTGGGAGGGGATTGGGATGAACTGGGATGAACTGGGAGGGGATTGGGATGAACTGGGATGGACTGGGATGAACTGGGAGGGGATTGGGATGAACTGGGATAAACTGGGATGGACTGGGAGGGACTGGGATGAACTGGGAGGGGATTGGGATGAACTGGGATAAACTGGGATGGACTGGGAGGGACTGGGATGAACTGGGAGGGGATTGGGATGAACTGGGATGAACTGGGATGAACTGGGCGGTTACTGGGATGGACTGGGCGGTTACCGGGCTGGCCCTGGCACCCTCCCAGTTGCTCCCAGTTAATCCCAGTTCTTCCCAGTACGTGGTGCCCCCCGGGCGCCGCTCCACGGCCGAGGCCCTGCAGATCGTGGCCTCCCATTTACTGGGAGACGCTGGGAGCCCCTACCTGGTGGGACTGGTGAGACTGGGACGGACTGGGACAAACTGGGAGGGGACTGGGCCCATACTGGGAACACTGGGAGGGGACTGGGATGGACTGGGACAAACTGGGAGGGACTGGGAGGGTCTGGGCCCACAGTGGGAATATTGGGAGGGGATTGGGCCCATCCTGGGAGGGCACTGGGTCCTTACCAGTCCATACTGGGAGCACTGGGACGGCTCTGGCTCCATACTGGGAGCACTGGGGAGCCATTGTGGCCCAAACTGGGAGCACTGGGGCCATACTGGGAGCACTGGGGAGCCATTGTGGCCCAAACTGGGAGCACTGGGAGGGGCGGGGCCTGCTCCCCTCATGCCATTCCCGCCTTTTTGTGGCCCCGCCCCATCAGGTGAGTGACAGCCCAGAGGGCAGGGTCTCTGTGAGGGCTGGGAAGGTACTGAGGCCCTACTGGGAGCACTGGGACCAAACTGGGAGCACTGGGACCATACTGGGAGCACTGGGAGGGACATTGGGACCACTGGGGTGATACTGGGAGCACTGGGGAGCCATTGTGGCCCAAACTGGGAGCACTGGGAGGGGTGGGGCCTGCTCCCCTCACACTATTCCCGCCTTTTTGTGGCCCTGCCCCATCAGGTGAGTGACAGCCCAGAGGGCAGGGCCTCTGTGAGGGCTGGGAAGGCACTGAGGCCTTACTGGGAGCACTGGGGCCGTACTGGGAGCACTGGGACCATACTGGGAGCACTGGGAGGGACATTGGGAGCACTGGGGAGCCATTGTGGCCCACACTGGGAGCACTCGGAGGGGCGGGGCCTGCTCCCCTCACATAGTTCCCACCTTTTTGTGGCCCCGCCCCATCAGGTGAGTGACAGCTCAGAGGGCGGGGCCTCTGTGAGGGCTGGGAAGGTACTGAGGCCCTACTGGGAGCACTGGGGCCGTACTGGGAGCACTGGGAGGGACATTGGGAGCACTGAGGTGACACTGGGAGCACTGGGGAGCCACTGTGGCCCAAACTGGGAGCACTGGGAGAGGCTCTGGGTCCATACTGGGAGCACTGGGAGGGGCGGGGCCTGCTCCCCTCATGCCATTCCTGCCTTTTTGTGGCTCCGCCCCTCAGATGATTGATACACCGGTGGGCGGGAATAGCGTGAGGGCACCGGGGCTGGGACCATACTGGGAGCACTGGGAGAGCATCGGGACCATACTGGGAGCACTGCGGTTACACTGGGAGCACTGGGGAGCCATTGTGGCCCAAACTGGGAGCACTGGAGCTGTACTGGGAACACTGGGGAGCCATTGTGGCCCAAACTGGGAGCACTGGAGCTGTACTGGGAACACTGGGGAGCCATTGTGGCCCAAACTGGGAGCACTGGGAGGGGCGGGGCCTGCTCCCCTCACCCCATTCCCGCCTTTTTGTGGCCCCAGGGGCTGGGAATGGCATGAGGGAACTGGGCCCACCCCAGGCCTACTCTGGTGACACCGGGGCCCTACTGGGAGCACTGGGGCTGTACTGGGAGCACTGGGAGGGACATTGGGAGCACTGAGGTGACACTGGGAGCACTGGGGAGCCACTGTGGCCCAAACTGGGAGCACTGGGACCATACTGGGAGCAGTGGGAGGGGCGGGGCCTGCTCCCCTCATGCCGTTCCCACCTTTTTGTGGCCCCACCCCTCAGATGATTGACACACCGGTGGGCGGGAATGGCGTGAGGGAACTGGGCCCACCCCAGGCCTACTCTGGTGACACCGGGGCTGTACTGGGAGCACTGGGGCTGTACTGGGAGCACTGGGAGGGACATTGGGAGCACTGAGGTGACACTGGGAGCACTGGGAAGCCATTGTGGCCCACACTGGGAGCACTGGGGCCATACTGGGAGCACTGGGAGGGGCGGGGGCCTGCTCCTCTGATGCCATTCCCGCCTTTTTGTGGCCCCGCCCCTCAGATGATTGACACACTAATGGGCGGGAATGGCGTGAGGGCACCGGGCCAATACCGGGGCCATACTGGGAGCACCGGGGCCATACTGGGAGCACCGGGAGGGCCATACTGGGAGCACTGGGATCACCCCTCCCCTCACCCCTCACCTGTCCCCCCGGCCCTCAGGTGAGCGACGCCCTGGGGGGCGGAGCCGCCGCCATTTCGTACCAGCGCGGGGCCGGGGCTCTGCTGAGGGCGCTGCTGCTGCTGCCGTTCGCCGCCGCCCTGGGCGGGGGCCGCGTTCCTGGCGGCCGGGAACTCCCTGCCCCGAGACCGGCGGCGGGCACGGAGGGAGGCCCGAGGTGAGAGAGGGGCCCGGAGGGTGCGAGGAGTGAGGGAAATGGAGGGGAGGGTGAGGGGAGAGAGAGTGAGGGGGAGTGGAGGGGATGAGGGGAGAGACTGAGGGGGAATGGAGGGGATGAGGGGAAATGGAGGGGATGAGGGGAGAGACTGAGGGGAATGGAGGGGATGAGGGGAAATGGAGGGGATGAGGGGAGAGACTGAGGGGAATGGAGGGGATGAGGGGAGAGACTGAGGGGGAATGGAGGGTATGAGGGGAAATGGAGGGGATGAGGGGAGAGACTGAGGGGGAATGGAGGGGATGAGGGGAGAGGGACTGAGGGGGAATGGAGGGGATGAGGGGAGAGACTGAGGGGGAATGGAGGAGGATGAGGGGAGAGACTGAGGGGAATGGAGGGGATGAGGGGGAATGGAGGGGATGAGGGGAGAGACTGAGGGGGAATGGAGGGGATGAGGGGAGAGGGACTGAGGGAGAATGGAGGGGATGAGGGGAGAGACTGAGGGGGAATGGAGGGGATGAGGGGAGAGACTGAGGGGAAATGGAGGGGATGAGGGGAGAGAACCCCCCATAGAACCTTCCAGAACCCCCATAGAACCTTCCGGAACCCCCATAGAACCTTCCAGAACCCCCACAGAACCTTCCAGAACCCCCACAGAACCTCCCAGAACCCCCATAGAACCTTCCAGAACCCCCATAGAACCTTCCAGAACCCCCACAGAACCTTCCGGAACCCCCACAGAACCTTCCAGAACCCCCATAGAACCTTCCAGAAGCCCCATAGAACGTTCCGGAACCCCCATAGAACCTTCCGGAACCCCCACAGAACGTTCCAGAACCCCCACAGAACCTCCCAGAACCCCCATAGAACCTTCTGGAACCCCCATAGAACCTTCCAGAACCCCCATGGAACGTTCCAGAACCCCCACAGAACCTCCCAGAACCCCCATAGATCCTTCCGGAACCCCCACAGAACCTTCCAGAACCCCCAAAGAACCTTCCAGAACCCCCACAGAACCTTCCGGAACCCCCACAGAACCTTCCGGAACCCCCATAGAACCTTCCGGAACCCCCATAGAACCTTCCAGAACCCCCATAGAACCTTCCGGAACCCCCATAGAATGTTCCGGAACGCTCCCCGCAGGGCTGCCCCCGGACGGTGACGACGATGACGACGACGATGACGATGATGGTGACCATGGCGGTGACCACCGCAGTGACCACCGCAGTGACCCCGCGGCCATCGTGGTGCCGCCCGCGGCCGGAGGCCGGACACGGCGCGTGCCCGTGGCCCACGTGCTGGCCTGAGTGACCGCTGAGTGACCACTGAGTGACCACTGAGAGTGACCTCGTGCTGGCCTGAGAGTGACCACTGAGTGACCACTGACCAGCTGAGAGTGACCACCTGAGAGTGACCCATGGAGTGAACACAGGCTGGCCTGAGAGTGACCACCTGAGTGACCACTGACCACCTGAGTGACCACTGAGTGACCATCTGGGAGTGACCTCGTGCTGGCCTGAGAGTGACCACTGACCAGCTGAGAGTGACCAGCTGAGAGTGAGCCATGGAGTGACCACAGGCTGGCCTGAGAGTGACCACTGACCACTGAGAGTGACCCATGGAGTGACCACTGAGTGACCACTGAGTGACCACTGACCGCTGAGAGTGACCATCTGAGAGTGAGCCATGGAGTGAGCACAGGCTGGCCTGAGAGTGACCACCTGAGTGACCACTGACCACCTGAGTGACCACTGAGTGACCACTGAGTGACCATCTGGGAGTGACCTCGTGCTGGCCTGAGAGTGACCGAGTGACCAACTGACCACCTGAGAGTGACCAAAGCTGTGGTCACTCATGGAGAGTGGACACTGGAGTGGACATTGGAGTGGACAATGAAGAGTGGACATTGAGAGTGGACACTGGAGCAGACACTGACCATGTGCTGGTCTGAGAGTGACCGAGTGACCAACTGACCACCTGAGAGTGACCAAAGCTGTGGTCACTCATGGAGAATGGACACTGGAGTGGACACTGACCATCTGCTGGCCTGGAGTGACCAACTGACCACCCAAAAATGGCCACAGCTGTGGTCACTCATGGAGAATGGACACTGCAGAGTGGACACTGACCGTGTGCTGGCCTGGAATGACCAACTGACCACCCAAAAATGGCCACGGCTGTGGTCACTCATGGAGAGTGGACATTGGAGTGGACACTGGAGCAGACACTGACCGTGTGCTGGCCTGAGAGTGACCGAGTGACCAACTGACCACCTGAGAGTGACCAAAGCTGTGGTCACTCACAGAGAGTGGACACTGGAGTGGACATTGGAGTGGACAATGAAGAGTGGACACTGGAGTGGACGTTGGAATGGACACAGGAATGGACATTGGAGTGGACACTGACCACCCAAAAATGGCCACGGCTGTGGTCACTCATGGAGAGTGGACATTGAGAGTGGACATTGGAGTGGACACAGCAGAGTGGACACTAGAGTGGACACTGACCACCCAAAAATGGCCACGGCTGTGGTCACTCATGGAGAGTGGACATTGAGAGTGGACACTGACCATCTGCTGGCCTGGAGTGACCAACTGACCACCCAAAAATGGCCACGGCTGTGGTCACTCGTGGAGAGTGGACATTGGAGTGGACACTGGAGAGTGGACATTGGAGTGGACACTGGAGAGTGGACATTGGAGTGGACACAGGAGTGGACACAGGAGTGGACACCGGACACTGCACCGGACGCTGACCACACCAGCGGTCACTTGTTCCAATTTTTGGGGTCCCGCCCCCCAATTTTGGGACCCCAGCCCCAAATTTTGGGGTTCTGGACCCGCCTTTGTTACCCCAGCCCCGAATTTTGGGGTCTTGGACTCCAATTTGGGGTCTCAAACCCAAATTTTGGGGTCCTGGGCTCCGATTTTGGGGTCTCAAACCCAAATTTTGGGGTCTCAACCCCAAATTTTGGGGTCTCAATCTCAGATTTTGGGGTCTCAAACCCAAATTTTGGGGTCTCATACCCAAATTTTGGGGTCCTGGGCTCCAATTTTGGGGTCTCATACCCAAATTTTGGGGTCCTAAACCCAATTATCGAGTTTAATCTCACATTTTGGGGTCCTAAACCCAAATTTTGGGGTCCTAAACCCAAATTTTGGGGTTTCAATCTCAGATTTTGGGGTCTCATACCCAAATTTTGGGGTCCTAAACCCAATTTTGGGGTCTCAGATTTCAATTTTGGGGTCCCAAACCCAAATTTTGGGGTCTCACCCCCCAATTTTGGGGTCTCATACCCAAATTTTGGGGTCTCAATCTCAGATTTTGGGGTCTCATACCCAAATTTTGGGGTCCTAAACCCAATTTTGGGGTTTAATCTCAGATTTTGGGGTCTCATACCCAAATTTTGGGGTTTCAATCTCAGATTTTGGGGTCTCATACCCAAATTTTGGGGTCCTAAACCCAATTTTGGGGTCTCAGATTTCAATTTTGGAGTCCCAAACCCAAATTTTGGGGTCTCAATCTCAGATTTTGGGGTCTCACCCCCCAATTTTGGGGTCTCATAACAAAATTTTGGGGTCCTAAACCCAATTTTGGGGTTTATGCTCAGATTTTGGGGTCCTAAACCCAAACTTTGGGGTCTCAACCCCAAATTTTGGCATCTTTGGTTTCGATTTTGGGGTCCCAAACCCAGATTTTGGGGTGTCAACCCCAAATTTTTGGGGTCCTAAACCAAATTTTGGGGTTTAATCTCACATTTTGGGGTCCCAAACCCAAATTTTGGGGTCCCAAACCCAAATTTTGGGGTCTCAGATTTCGATTTTGGGGTCCCAAACCCAAATTTTGGGGTCTCAATCTCAGATTTTGGGGTCTCACCCCCCGATTTTGGGGTTCCAAACCCAAATTTTGGGATTCTGGACCCAAATTTTGGGGTTCCACCCCCATTTTTGGGACCCTAACCCCAAATTTCGGGGTCTGAACCCCAAATTTCAGGACCCCAACCCCAAATTTTGGGGTTTTGACCCCAAATTTTGGGACCTTGACCCCAAATTTTGGGACCCCAGCCCCATTTTTGGGACCCCAGCCCCATTTTAGGACCCCAACCCCCAAATTTTGGGGTTCTGACCCCAAATTCTGGGACCCCAGCCCCATTTTCAGCCCCCCCCAACCCCAAATTTTGTGATTCCGACCCGAAATTTTGGGGTTCTGACCCAAATTCTGAGACCCCGACCCCATTTTTGGGACCCTAACCCCAAATTTTGGGGTCCTAGCCCCAAATTTTAGAATCCCTGCCCCAAATTTTGCGACCGTGACCCCAAGTTTTGTGACCTCGACTCCATTTTTGGGACCCCAGCCCCAAATTTTGGGGTTCTGACCCCAAATTCTGGGACCCCAGCCCCATTTTAGGGACCCTAACCCCAAATTTTGAGACCCCAGCCCCAAATTTTGGGATTCCGACCCCAAATTTTGGGACCTTGACCCCAAATTTTGGGACTCCGACCCCATTTTTGTTACCCCAGCCCCAATTTTGGGACCCCAGCCCCATTTTAGGGCCCTGGCCCTAAATTTTGTGATTCCGACAGCAAATTTTGGGGTTCTGATCCCAAATTCTGGGACCCCAGCCCCATTTTAGGGACCCCAATCCCAAATTTTGGGACCTTGACCCCAAATTTTGGGACCCCGATCCCATTTTTGGAACCCCAGCCTCAAATTTTGTGATTCCGACCCCAAATTTTTGGGTTCTGATCCCAAATTTTGGGACCCTGACCCCAAATTTTGCGATTCTGACCCCAAATTTTGAGACCCTGACCCCAAATTTTGGGGTTCTGACCCCAAATTCTGGGACCCCAGCCCCATTTTAGGGACCCCAGCCCCAAATTTTGGGGTTCTGGACCCAAATTTTAGACCCCCGCCCCATTTTTGGGACCCCGACCCCAAATTTTACGATTCTGACCCCAAATTTTGGGTTCTGACCCCAAATTTTGAGACCCCCGCCCCATTTTTGGGACCCCAACCCCAAATTTTGGGGTTCTGGACCCAAATTTTGAGACCCCGACCCCAAATTTTGGGTTCTGACCCCCAAATTTTGTTACCCCCGCCCCATTTTTGGGACCCCAGCCCCAAATTTTGGGGTCCTAACCCCAAATTTTGGGACCTTGACCCCAAATTTTGAGACCTCGACTGCATTTTTGGGACCCCAACCCCAAATTTTGGGGTTCCGACCCCAAATTTTGAGACCCCCACCCCATTTTCAGGACCCCGACCCCAAATTTTGCGATTCTGACCCCAAATTTTGGGACCTTGACCCCAAATTTTGAGACCTCGACTCCATTTTTGGGACCCCCGACCCCAAATTTTGGGGTTCCGACCCCAAATTTTGAGACCCCCCGCCCCATTTTTGGGACCCTAGCCCTAAATTTTGCGGTTCTAACCCCAAATTTTAGGACCCCGACCCCAATTTTTGGGGTTCTGACCCCAAATTCTGGGACCCCAGCCCCATTTTTGGGACCCCGACCCCCAAATTTCGGGGTCCTAACCCCAAATTTTTGGGTTCTGACCCCAAATTTTGAGACCCCGACCCCATTTTAGGACCCCAGCCCCAAATTTTGCGGTTTCTGACTCCAAATTTTGGGACCCCAGCCCCATTTTAGGGACCCCCAGCCCTGAATTTCGGGGTCCTAACCCCAAATTTTAGAACCCCCACCCCAAATTTTGTGATTCCGACCCCAAATTTTGGGGTTCTGGACCCAAATTTTGAGACCCCGACCCCAAATTTTGCGATTCTGACCCCAAATTTTGGGGTTCTGGACCCAAATTTTGAGATTCCGACCCCAAATTTTGAGACCCCGACCCCAAATTTTCCAATTCTGACCCCAAATTTTGGGGTTCTGGACCCAAATTTTGAGACCCCCGCCCCATTTTTGGGACCCCGACCCCAAATTTTGGGACCCCGACCCCAAATTTCGGGGTGTTCCCCCCCCCCCCAATAAAGCCCCGCCCCCCCAAATTTCGCTCTCGCTCTCTCTGTGCCCCTCCCCCCCCCCCTCCCCCGCCCCTCCCCCCCCATTTCCGGCCGCAGCTTCCGGGGGGGGGGAGGGGCAGGGGGGGGAGGGGGCGCGGATTTTGGGGTGCTCGGGCGGCGGCGACGCAGGTGAGGCCATTTTGGGGCGATTTTGGGGCGATTTTGGGGATTTTTGGGTGATTTATGGGATTTTGGGGCGATTTTGGGGGGATTTTGGGGCTTTTTGGGGCGATTTTGGGGCTTTTTGGGGTGATTTTGGGGCGATTTTGGGAATTTTGGGGCTTTTTGGGGCGATTTTGGGGTGATTTATGGGATTTTGGGGGGATTTTGGGGAGATTTTGGGGATTTTGGGGCTTTTTGGGGCGATTTTGGGGCGATTTTGGGGTGATTTTGGGGTGATTTTGGGAATTTTGGGAATTTTTGGGGCGATTTTGGGGAGATTTTGGGGATTTTTGGGGTGGTTTGGGGGTGGGGGAGGGGCGGGATGCTCGGAATTGGGGGTGGGACCCCAAAATTTGGGAGATTTGGGGGTTTGGGGACACAAAAATTTGGGAGTTTTGGGATTTGAGGGGCCAAAATTTGGGGATTTTTGGGTGTTTGGGACCCCAAATTTTTGGGTTTAGGGGGGTTGGGACCCCAAAATTTGGGAGATTTGGGGGTTTTGGACCCCAAAATTTGGGATTTTGGGGGGTTGGGACCCCAAAATTTGGGGATTTTTGGGTGTTGGGACCCCAAAATTTGGGAGATTTGGGGGTTTGGGGACACAAAAATTTGGGCTTTAGGGGGGTTGGGACCCCGAAATTTGGGATTTTTGGGATTTGAGGCCCCAAAATTTGGGAGATTTGGGGGTTTGGGAACCCCAAAATTGGGATTGGAACCCCTGGGACCCCAAAATTTGGGGATTTTGGGGGTTTGGAACCCCAAAATTTGGGATTTTGGGGGATTGGGAGCCCTGGGACCCAAAAAATTGAAGATTTGGGGGTTTGGGACCCCAAAAATTTTGGGTTTAGGGGGGTTGGGGCACCAAAATTTTGGGATTTGAGGGGTTGGGACCCCAAAATTGGGATTGGAACCCGTGGGACCCCAAATTTTGGGGATTTTGGGGGTTTGGGACCCCAAAATTTGGGATTTAGGGGGGTTGGGACCCCAAAATTTGGGATTTTTGGGGGTTTGGGGACACAAAAATTTGGGGTTTAGGGGGGTTGGGACACAAAAATTTGGGAGTTTTGGGATTTAGGACCCCGAAATTGGAGGTTTTGGGAGGGTTGGGAGCCCAAAATTTGGGAGATTTGGGATTTGAGGCCCCAAAATTTGGGGGTTTGAGGGGTTGGGACCCCAAAATTGGGATTGGAACCTGTGGGACCCCAAAATTTTTGGATTTTGGGGGTTTGGGACCCCAAAATTTGGGAGTTTTGGGATTTAGGACCCTAAAATTTGGGAGATTTGGGGACACAAAAATTTGGAGGTTTTGGGAGGGTTGGGACCCCCGAAATTTGGGGATTTGAGGGATTTGGGAGCCAAAAAATCTGAAAATTGGGAGGGGTTGGGACATCTGGGACCCCAAAAATTTGGGATTTGATCCCCTGGGACCCCAAAAATTGAAGATTTGGGGGTTTGGGACCCCCAAAATTTGGGGATTTTGGGAGGGTTGGGACCCCCAAATTTTGGGATTTTTGGGGGGTTTTTTTGGGTTTCCTTTGGGATTTTTTGGGTTCTTTTTGGGGATTTTTTTTTTGGTTTCCTTGGGGTTTTTTTGGGCTTGTTTTGTGATTTTTTTGGGTTCCCTTTGGGATTTTTTGGGTTCGTTTTGGGATTTTTGGGGGGTTTTTTTTTGGGTTCCCTTTGGGATTTTTTGGGTTCGTTTTGGGATTTTTGGGGTGTCCTTTGGGATTTTTTTTGGGTTTTTTTTTTTGGGTTTCCTTAGGGATTTTTTGGGTTCTTTTTGGGGATTTTTTTTGGGTTCCCTTTGGGATTTTTTGGGGTTTTTTTTTTGGGTTCCCTTTGGGATTTTTGGGCTCGTTTTGGGATTTTTTGGGGTTCCCTTGGGGATTTGGGTTTTTTGGTTTTTTTTGGGGGGTTTCCTTTGTGATTTTTTGGGTTCTTTTCGGGGATTTTTTTTGGGGTTCCCTTTGGGATTTTTTGGGGTTCTTTTCGGGCAATTTTTGGGGTTTCCTTTGGGATTTTTTTGCGGTTCTTTTCAGGGATTTTTTGGGTTTTATTTGGGTTTTTTTGGGGTTTCCTTTGGGATTTTTTGGGGGTTTTTTTTGGGATTTTTGGGCTCGTTTTGGGATTTTTTGGGGGTTTTTTTTGGGTTCCCTTTGGGTTTTTTTGGGTTCGTTTTGGGATTTCTGGGGTTTCCTTTGGGATTTTTTTTAGGGTTTTTTTTTTGGGTTTCCTTTGGGATTTTTGGGTTCGTTTTGGGATTTTTTGGGGGTTTTTTTTGGGTTTCCTTTGGGATTTTTTGGGTTCTTTTCGGGGATTTTTTGGGGCTTGTTTTGTGATTTCTTGGGGTTCTTTTCAGGGATTTTTTAGGTTTTATTTGGGATTTTTTGGGGTTTCCTTTGGGATTTTTTGGGTTCCCTTTGGGATTTTTTTTGGGGATTTTTTTTGGGGTTCCCTTTGGGATTTTTTGGGTTCTTTTGGGGGATTTTTTTGGGTTTCCTTTGGGATTTTTTGGGTTCTTTTCGGGGATTTTTTGGGTTCTTTTCGGGGATTTTTTGGGGCTTGTTTTGTGATTTTTTTGGGTTCTTTTCAGGGATTTTTTTGGGTTCCCTTTGGGATTTTTTTGCGTTCTTTTCGGGGATTTTTTTGGGTTTCCTTTGGGATTTTTGGGGGGGTTATTTTGGGTTCCCCTTTGGGATATTTGGGGGGGTTTTTTTTGGGATTTTTTTTTTTTTTTTTTTTTTTTTCCGGCTGTTCCATTCGCGACTTTGGGGGGGTCTCTCCCCCATATGCAGCCCCTCCCCCTCCCCCCCCCATGGAGGCGCCGCTGTGGGCGCTGCTGCTGCTGCCCCTCCCCCCCCTGCTGGCCTCGCTGTGCGCGCGCTGCCGCCGCCCCCGCCGTGAGTGGGGGACGGGCGGCACCGGGGGGGGGGGGGGGGAGGGAATTGGGGGGGGAATTGGGGGGGTCCTAAAGGGGATTTGGGGGGGATTTATGGGGATTTATGGGGGATTTGGGGGAAATTTGGGGGGGGATTTGGGGGGTCCTAAAGGGCATTTGGGGGGATTTGGGGGGGTCTGGGGGAATTTTAAAGGGGAATTTGGGGGGTCCTAAAGGGGATTTTGGGGGTGTCTGGAGGGGATTTGGGGGGAGTTTAAGGGGGATTTGGGGGAATTTAAGGGGGATTTGGGGGGTCCTAAAGGGGATTTGGGGAGACTTTGGGGGTGTTTGGGGTGTTTGGGGAGTCCTAAAGGGGATTTGGGGGGGATTTGGGGGAGTTTAAGGGGTCTGGGGGGGATTTGGGGGGAGTTTGGGGGGGATTTGGGGGGGATTTAAGGGGGATTTGGGGGGAGTTTGGGGGGATTTGGGGGGATTTAAGGGGGATTTGGGGGGGATTTGGGGGAGTTTGGGGGGTCCTAAGGGGGATTTGGGGGGATTTTGGGAGGGATTTAAGGGGGATTTGGGGGGTCTGGGGTGGATTTGGGGGGAGTTTGGGGGGCCCTAAAGGGGGTTCGGGGGGACTTGGGGGGATTTGGGGGGGAGTTTGGGGGGATTTGGGGGTCATGGAATGGATTTAAGGGAGTTTTGGGGGGGTCCTAAAGGGGATTTGGGGGGATTTATGGGGGTTTTGGGGGGATTTCGGGGGGAAATGGGGGAGTTTGGGGGGAGTTTGGGGGGTCTGGGGTGGATTTGGGGGATTTGGGGGGTCCTAAACAGGATTTGGGGGGAGTTTGGGGGGTCCTGGAGGGGATCTGGGGGGAAATGGGGGGATTTAAGGGGATGTGGGGGGAGTTTAGGGGGTCTGGGGGGGATTTGGGGGGGGTTTGGGGGTCCTAAAGGGGATTTGGGGGAATTTATGGGGGTTTTGGAGGTGATTTGGGGGGTCATGTAATGGATTTGGGGGGATTTGAGGGATTTGGGGGGTCCTGGAGGGAATTTAGGGGCTCCTAAAGGGGGATTTAGGGGAGTTGTGAGGGGATCATGAAATGGACTTGGGGGAGTTTTGGGGGGATTTGGGGGGTCCTAAGGGGGATTTGGGGGCAGTTTGGGGGTTCTGGGGGGATTTGGGGGGGATTTAAGGGGGATTTGGAGTGTTTGGGGGGTCCTAAAGGGGATTTGGGGATTTTGGGGGGAAATGGGGGGATTTGGGGGGATTTTGGGAGGGATTTGGGGAATTTGGGGGGTCGTGGAGGGGATCTGGGGGGAAAATGGGGGGAGTTAAGGGGGATTTTGGGGGGAGTTTGGGGGGTCTCTGGGGTGGATTTTGGGGGGAGTTGGGAGGATTTGGGGGTCCTAAAGGGGGTTTGGGGGGAGTTTGGGGGTGGTCTGGAGGGGATTTGGGGGGAGTTTAAGGGGGATTTGGGGAGTTTGGGGGGTCTTAAAGGGGATTTTTGGGGGGTCTGGGGGAGGATTTGGGGGGAGATGTTGGGGGGGTCATGGAATGGATTTTGGGGGGATTTGGGGGTTCCTGGAGGAGATTTTGGGGTCAATTTTTGGGATTTTGGGGGGTCCTGGGATAAATTTTAGTGGAGGGCGGGGCTTTGAGGATTTTGTTGAATTTTGGGGCGAATTTTGGATTTTGGGGAATTTTTTTGGGTGTGAATTTTGGGCGGGATTTGTTGGATTTTGGGGTCACTCCGGGGTCACCCCGGGGTCACTCTGGGGTCACTCCGGGGTCACCCTGGGGTCATCCTGGGGTCACTCCGGGGTCACCCTGGGGTCACCCCGCCCCTCCCCCAGCCCCCGCAGCGCCCCCTGCTGGACAACTACGACTGCAAGTGAGTGGGGGCGGGGCCAGAGGGGGGGGAGGGGGGCGGGGCCAAAGGAGGGGAGGGAAAGGGGGCGGGGCCGGAGCCGTCTGACCCCTCCCCCTTCCCCCTCAGGCCGCCCCTCAGCGCCCCTCCCCCCCACCCCGGTTCATGGTGGTGACGCCGCGATGTGAGTGACCTCTGACCTCTGACCTCTGACCTCTGACCCCCGAGTGACCCCGCCCTCCTTTAGCCCCTCCCCCTTTCTCAATTTTTGGCCCCTCCCCCTTCGTTTTTGGCCCCTCCCCCCTTTCTCCTTTTTTGGCCCCTCCCCCTCCGTTTTTGGCCCCTCCCCGTTTTTGGCCCCGCCCCCATTTCAACCGCTGGCCCCTCCCCCTCCGCAGGCGCCCCTCCCCCCACACCCCCCCGCAGCCGCCGTGGGCGGAGCCTCGGAAACTCGGGTGGGGTCTGGGGGCGGGGGCTAAAATGGGGTGGGGGCGGGGCTAAAATGGGGTGGGGGCGGGGCTAAAATGGGGTGGGGGCGGGGCTAAAAGAGATGGGGGAGGGGGAAAAGCGCGTGGAGGAGGGGGGAGAAGGGGGAGGGTGTGAAAAAGGGGGAGGGGCTAAAGGGGTTGGGGGAGGGGCTGGGGTGGGGGGTGGGGCTAAACGGGGGCGGGGGTTGAAGAGGTGGGGGAGGGGCTAAAGGGGGTGGGGGCGGGGCTAAAAGAAACGGGGGAGGGGGAAAAGTGCGTGGGGGGAGGGGGAGAAGGGGGGAGGAGCTTAAAGGGGTTGGGGGAGGGGTAAAATGTGGGAGGGGCTGGGGTGGGAATGGGGCGGGGGCTAAACGGGGGCAGGGTTGGAGAGGTGGGGGGAGGGGCTAAAGAGTGGGGGAGGGGCTAAAATTGGGTGGGGGAGGGGCTGAAGATGGGGAGGGGCTAAAATTTGGGTGGGGGAGGGGTTTGGAGGGTGGGGGCGGGGCTCTGTGAGCTGGGGGCGGGGCTCCACGGCCCCCTCCTCCTCCGCTGTCCCCGCCCAGCCCCCCCCAGGCCCCCCCGAGCCGCCGCGTCTCGGCCGAGCCCGGCCCCGGTGAGTGACCCCTGGGTGACCTCTGACCCCTGGGTGACCCCTGGGTGACCTCTGACCCCTGGGTGACCTCTGACCCCCGGGTGACCCTCGGGTGACCCCCCGCGTGACCTTTGACCCCGCAGACCCCCCCGAGGACGGCGATTACACCAACGAGCCCTTCGCCAGCGGCTACGTGTGAGTGACCTTTGACCCCTGCGTGACCTTTGACCCCTGCGTGACCCCTGAGCGACCTCTGACCCCTCCCCCCCCCATCCAGGACGGTGCTGCCGGACCCGACCCCCTCCCAGTGACGTCATCGATGACGTCATCACCCGAGCCCTGTGATGTCATCGATGCGGGGGGAGGGGCCCTGGGGAGGGGGAGGGGCCTGAGGAGGGGGAGGAGCCGTACGAGAACGTCCCCGAGGGGAGAGGGCGGCGACTCCCGGGGTGAGCCCCGAAATCCCCCAAATTCACCCCAAAAATCCCCCAAAAATCCCCCAAAATCTCCCAAAAATCCCTCCCAAAATCCCCCCAAAAATTCTCCCAAAATCCCCCAAAAATCCCCCAAATTCACCCCAAAAATCCTCCTAAAAACCCCCCAAATTCACCCCAAAAATCCCCCCAAAATCCCCCCCAAAAATCCCCCAAAAATCCTCCCAAATTCCCCCCAAAAACCCCCCAAATTCACCCCAAAAATCCTCCCAAAATCCCCCCAAAAATCCCCCAAATTCACCCCAAAAATCCTCCCAAAATCCCCCAAAAATCCCCCAAATTCACCCCAAAAACCCTCCCAAAAATCCCCCAAATTCACCCCAAAAATCCTCCCAAAAATCCCCCAAAAATCCTCCCAAAAATCCCCCAAATTCACCCCAAAAATCCCCTCAAAAATCCTCCAAATTCACCCCAAAAATCCTCCCAAAATCCCCCCAAAAATCCCCCAAATTCACCCCAAAAATCCCTCCCAAATTCTCCAAAAATCGTCCCAAAATCCCCCAAATTCACCCCAAAATTTGTCTTAAAATCACCCCCGAAATTGCCCCAAAATCACACCAGAATCACCCAAAAATCTGCCCCAAAAATCCCCCAATTTCACCCCAGAATCTGCCCTCAAAATTTCCCCAAAAATCACCCAAAACTTTCCCCAAAACGCCCCAATTTCACCCCCAAAATTTCCCCAAAAATCGACCCAGAATCTCCAGGATCCCCAAACCTGACCCCAAATCCCCCAAATGCCCAAAATTCCCTGAAATTTTCCCAAAATACCCCAAAATTGCCCCAAAACTCTCTCAAAAATTCCCCCTAAAATCCCCCCATTTCACCCCAGAATCTGCCCCGAAATTTCCCCAAAAACCCCCAAAAATCGCCCAAAAAAACGCCCCAAAACCCCAAAAATCGCCTCAAAAATTCCCCCAAATTCCCCCAAAAACCCCCAAAATCCCAAAACTGCCCCAAAATTGCCCCAAATTCCCCAAATCTGCCCCAAAAATCCCCCGAAATAACCCTAAAATGCCCCCAAAACAACCAAAAAAAAATCCCATAAAATCACCCCAAAATCTGCCCCGAAATTCCCCTGAAAATCACCCCCAAAATCCCCCAATTTCACCCCAAAATTTCCCCAAAATTTCCCCGAGAATCCCCAAATCCACCCCTAAAATCCCCCAAAACCGCCCCAAAATCCCCCAAATCTCGTCCCAAATGCCCCAAATTGCCCCAAAATCCCCCAAAATTGTCCCAAATTCCCCCAAAATTGCCCCAAAATCCCCCAATTTCACACCCCAAAATTTCCCCCCAAATTTCCCCGAGAATCCGCCAAAAATTACCCCAAAAAACCCCCAAAAAATCGCCCAAAAACGCCCCAAAACCCCAAAAATCGCCTCCAAAATTCCCCCAAATTCCCCAAAATCTCCAAAATCCCAAAATTTCCCCAAAATTGCCGGAAATGACCCCAAATTTCTGCCCTTTGCCCCTCCCCCAGCCCCCAGCCTGGAGTACATCAACGTGCCGGGCACCGAGGGTGAGGGGGCGGGGCTTAGCGGGGGGGCGGGGCTTAACCGGGGGAGTGGCTTAACCAGAGGGGCGGGGCTTGGCTGGATGGGGCGGGGCCTAAAGGGAAAGGGAGGGGCTTAAAGGGATAGGGAGGGGGCTTAGCTGGGATGGGGTGGGGCTTAAAGGGAAAGGGCGGAGCTTAGCTGGATGGGGCGGGGCTTAAAGGGAAAGGGAGGGGCCCTACAGGGAAAGGGCGGAGCTTAGCTGGATGGGGCGGGGGCTTAAAGGGAAAGGGCGGAGCTTAGCTGGATGGGGTGGGGCTTAAAGGGAAAGGGAGGGGCTTAAAGGGGTGTGGGAGGGGCTTAATTGAGATGGGGAGGGGCTTAAAGGGGTGTGGGAGGGGCTTAAGTGAGATGGGGAGGGGCTTTAAGGGATGTGGGAGTGGCTTAATTGGGAGGGGCGGGGCTAACGATTTTAGGGGCAGGGCTTAAAGGGAAAGGGAGGTGCTT
>JAKDEW010001287.1:0-29281 GCA_021963965.1 Artemisiospiza belli | reverse complement strand
CACCGGATCCACCTTGGGCTCCAGCGCCAGCGACTCCGACCAACCCCTGCGGGCACAGATGGCACAGCTGGCATCGGGATGGCACCAGGGGGACAAGGGGACACAGGGATGTGGCACTGGGATGGCACCAGACCCGCCTTGGGCTCCAGCGCCAGCGACTCCGACCAACCCCTGCGGGCACAGCGGGCATCAGGATGGCACCAGGATGGCACCAGGGGACAAGGGGACACGGGGATGTGGCACTGGTGGCACTGGGATGGCACCAAGGGACAGGGGGACATGGGGACGTGGCACCGGGATGGCACCGGAATGGCCCCGGATCCGCCTTGGGCTCCAGCGCCAGCGACTCCGACCAACCCCTGCGGGCACAGATGGCACAGCTGGCATCGGGATGGCATCGGGATGGCACCAGGGGGACAAGGGGACACGGGGATGTGGCACTGGTGGCACTGGGATGGCACCAGGGGACAAAGGGACATGGGGATGTGGCACTGGGATGGCACCGGATCCGCCTTGGGCTCCGGAGCCAGCGACTCCGACCAACCCCTGCGGGCACAGCGGGCACCAGGATGGCACCAGGATGGCACCAGGATGGCACCAGGGGGACAAGGGGACGCGGGGATGTGGCACTGAGATGGCCCCGGATCCGCCTTGGGCTCCAGCGCCAGCGACTCCGACCAACCCCTGTGGGCACAGATGGCACAGCTGGCATTGGGATGGCACCAGGATGGCACCAGGGGGACAAGGGGACACGGGGATGTGGCACTGGTGGCACTGGGATGGCACCAAGGGACGGGGGGACGCGGGGACGTGGCACCGGGATGGCACCGGATCCGCCTTGGGCTCCAGCGCCAGCGACTCCGACCAACCCCTGCGGGCACAGCGGGCACAGCTGGCATCGGGATGGCACCAGGATGGCACCAGGGGACAAAGGGACATGGGGATGTGGCACTGGGATGGCACCGGATCCGCCTTGGGCTCCAGTGCCAGCGACTCCGACCAACCCCTGCGGGCACAGATGGCACAGCTGGCATCGGCATGGCACCAGGAGGGACAAGGGGACACAGGGATGTGGCACTGGTGGCACTGGGATGGCACCAAGGGACAAGGGGACATGGGGATGTGGCACCGGGATGGCACCGGAATGGCCCCGGATCCGCCTTGGGCTCCAGTGCCAGCGACTGCGACCAACCCCTGTGGGCACAGATGGCACAGCTGGCATCGGGATGGCACCAGGATGGCACCAGGGGACAAAGGGACTCGGGGATGTGGCACTGGGATGGCACCGGTGGCACCAGAAGGGCCCCAGGAACGGCTCCGGATCCACCGTGGGATCCGCTGCCAGCGACTCCAACCGAGCCCGGGGAAAGGGGGCGCCAGTGACACCCATGGCACCAAGATGGCACCAAGATGGCACCAATGGCAACAAGGTGGCACCACTGACACCCACGGCACCAAGATGGCACCCACGGCACCAAGATGGCACCAATGGCAACAAGGTGGCACCAGTGGCACCCACGGCACCAAGATGGCACCAAGATGGCACCAATGGCACCAAGATGGCACCAATGGCACCAAGATGGCACCAATGGCAACAAGATGGCACCAGTGGCATCCATGGCACCAAGATGGCACCCATGGCACCAAGATGGCACCAATGGCACCCATGGCACCAAGATGGCACCAATGGCACCAAGATGGCACCACTGACGCCCAAGGCACCAAGATGGCACCAGTGGCACTCAGATGTCACCACTGACACCCATGGCACCCAGATGTCACCAGTGGCACCCACAACAACCCAATGGCACCAATGGCACCCAGAGGGCCCCAGTGTCATCCATGGCACCCTGATGACATCAGTGGCACACAAGACATCTCCGTGGCACCAATGGCACCAAGATGGCACCAGTGACATCCATGACACCCAGATGGCACCAATGGCACCCACAACAACCCAATGGCACCAGTGGCAGCCAGGAAACCAAGCTGGCACCAATGGCATCAGGATGGCACCAGTGACATCCATGACACTCAGATGGCATCAATGGCACCCACAACAACCCAATGGCACCAATGGCATCAGGATGGCAGCAATGGCACCCAGATGGCACCAATGACATCCATGACACCCAGATGGCACCAATGGCACCCACAACAACCCAATGGCACCAATGGCACCAAGATGGCACCAGTGTCATCCATGACATCCAAGTGCCATCAATGACACCAACATGGCACCAATGGCATCAGGATGGCACCCATGACACCAAGATGGCACCAAGATGGCACCAATGGCACCCAGAACGTCTCAATGGCTCCAATGGCACCCAAGACACTCAGATGCCACCAACGGCTCCCTGATGGCACCAGTGGCACCTAAGACATTCAGATGGCACCAAGATGGCACCAATGAAATCCATGACACCCCAGTGCCACCAACGGCACCGAGGACACCAAATGGCACCAATGGCACCGAGATGGCTCCAACGGCACCCACAACAACCCAATGGCACCAATGGCACCCAAGACACTCAGAGGGCACCAATGGCACCAAGATGGCGCCAATGACCTCCATGACACCCAATTGCCACCAAAGTCACCCACAACAACCCAATGGCACCAATGGCACCCAAGACACTCAGATGGCACCAATGGCACCAAGATGGCTCCAATGGCACCCACAACAACCCAATGGCACCAAGATGGCACCAGTGTCATCCATGGCACCCTGATGACATCAATGGCACCCAAGACACTCAGATGGCACCAATGGCACCAAGATGGCACCAATGACGTCCATGACATCCAGATGGCACCAATGGGCACCCACAACAACCCAATGGCACCAGTGGCACCCAAGACATTGAGATGGCACCAATGGCACCAAGATGGTACCAATGTCATCCATGACAACCAAGTGCCACCAATGACACCGAGGACACCAAATGGCACCAAGAGGGCTCCAGTGGCACTCAAGACATCTCAATGGCGCCAATGGCTCCAAGATGGCACCAATGGCACCAAGATGGCGCCAGTGACCTCCATGACACCCAAGTGCCACCAATGACACCCACAACAACCCAATGGCACCAATGGCGCCCAAGACACCCAGAGGGCACCCATGGCACCAAGATGGCTCCAATGGCACCCACAACAACCCAATGGCACCAATGGCACCAAGATGGCACCAGTGTCATCCATGGCACCCTGATGACATCAATGGCACCCAAGACACTCAGATGGCACCAATGGCATCAAGATGGCACCAATGGCACCCACGACAACCCAACGGCACCAATGGCCCCCAGATGCCACCATTGACCTCCAAGACACCCAACGGCACCAATGTCATCCACGACACCCCAGATGGCACCAACAGCACCCAACCGCTACCGAAACCACCCCGAGCACCCAAACCCCACCGACCTCCTGGGCGTGCCGTCCTCGTGGGGCGGCACGATGCCCACGGTGACGGTGCCCGAGGTGCGCAGGAGGTCGATCACCTGCTCGTGGCTCAGGGCCACGGCGGCCACCTTGCACACCTCCCCCCGAGGAGGGCCGTGCCACCGCGGCCCGGGGACACCGGGGCACCTGCGGCACGGGGATGGCACCCAGGGGGGACAAGGGTGAGCAGGTGGCACCAAGATGGCACCGATGGCATCCAGATGGCACCAATGGAACCAATGGAACCAATGGCACCCAGATGTGACCAATGGCACCAAGATGGCAACAATGGCATCAGTGGCGCCCAGATGTCACCAATGGCACCAAGACACCCCCAATGTCCTCCATGACACCAAGATGGCACCGATGGCACCAAAACATTCGGGTGTCACCAATGGCACCAAGATGGCACCAATGGCATCCATGACATCCAGATGTCACCAATGGCACCAAGATGGTACCAATGTCATCCATGACACCCAAATGCCACCAATGGCGCTCCCAACAACCCAATGGCACCAATGGCACCCAAGACACCGAGATGGCACCAACGGCGCTCACAACATCTCAATGGCACCAACAGCACCCAAGACATCTCCATGGCTTCAATGGCACCCAAGGCCATCAGATGGCACCAACAGCACCCAACCACCACCAAAGCCCCCAACATCCAACCGACCTCCTGGGCGTGCCGTCCTCGTGGGGCGGCACGATGACCACGGTGACGGTGACCGAGGTGCGCAGGAGGTCGATCATCTGCTCGTGGCTCAGGGCCACGGCGGCCACCTTGCAGACCTCGAGGAGGCGGCTGCCGCGCCGCAGCCCGGCCTGCCAGGCGAAGCCGTACTCCTCCACCTCGGCCACGCTGCCGTCGGGGTGCACGTGGAAGCCCAGCTGGCCCAGCCCGTTGCGTCGCAGCGTCATGTCCACCGTGGCGCAGCCCGGCGTCGTCATCTGCCCCCAGGGACCCACCAGCGTTCGTTAGCGAAAAAATCCAAAATTCAGGTTTTGGGATAAAATTGGGATGGTTTGGGCTTGGTTTGGGGGTGTTTTGTGGGTGGCGTTTCGGGTTTTCCGACGTTTTTGGCGCGTTCGCGTATTTGCCCAATTTCTCCTTTTTGTCCCTTCTCCAATTCAACAAGTTTTCCTCAATTTGACCAATTTAACCCAAATTTCCTCAATTTTTCCACCATTTCCCTCATTTTACCTCAATTCCATTCATTTTAATCCAAATTTCCTCAATTTTTCCCTCATTTTACCTCAATTCCATTCATTTTAACCCAAATTTCTTTAATTTTTCCATAGTTTTCCTAATTTTACCTCAATTTCATTAATTTTAACCCAAATTTCCTCAATTTTTTCCATCATTTCCCTCATTTTACCTCAATTTCATTCATTTTAACCCAAAATTCCTCAATTTTTCCCTCATTTTACCTCAATTCCATTCATTTTAACCCAAATTTCCTCAATTTTTCCCTCATTTTACCTCAATTTCATTCATTTTAACCCAAATTTCCTCAATTTTCCCCTCATTTTACCTCAATTTCATTCATTTTAACCCAAATTTCCTCAATTTTTCCCTCATTTTTACTTCAATTCCATTCATTTTAACCCAAATTTCCTCGATTTTTCCCTCATTTTACCTCAATTTCATTAATTTTAACCCAAATTTCCTCAATTTTTCCATCATTTGCCTCATTTTACCTCAATTCCATTCATTTTAACCCAAATTTCCTCAATTTTTCCATCATTTCCCTCGATTTCATTCATTTTAATCCAAATTTCTTTAATTTTTCTGTGACTTCCTTAATCGTACCTAAATTTCATCAATTTTAAACTGAATTTCCTCCATTTTGCACACTTCTTCTCAATTTTACCCAAACTTCAAAAGTTTTTACCCCAATTTCCTCCATGTTCACACAATTTCCACCATTTTTACTGCAAATTTCCCCCACTTACCCCAATTTCCTCCGTTTTTACCACAAATTTCCACCATTTTACCCCAATTTCTCCCAATTTTTAACGAAATTTCCTCCAATTTCGCCCCATTTTCCCCCCACTTTTCCCCATTTTCCTCCCAAATACTTTCCCCATTTCCCCCCAAATGTTTTCCCCATTTTCCCCCCTTGTTCTTCTTCTATTTCCCATTCCCCCCCCAAATTTCCCCATTTTTCCAATTTTCTCCCATTTTCCCCAATTTCCCCCAATTCCCCCCAATTTTCCTCCCTTTTCTCCCATTTTTTCCTCAATTTTCCCCATTTTCTTCCCCCAGTTTCCCCCATTTCCCTTCCAATTTTTCCCCCAATTCCCCCCAATTTTCCCCCCCCCATTTCCCTCCAAATTTTTTCCAATTTTTTCCCATTTCTCCCCCATTTCCATTCCCACCCATTTTTTTTTCCAATTTCCCCCATTTCCACCCATTTTCCCCCCCAACTTTTCCGCCCATTTGTCCAGTTTTCCCCCAATTTCCCCCTCATTTCCCTCCAAATTTTTTCCAATTTTTCCCCATTTCTCCCCCATTTCCATTTCCACCCTTTTTTTTCCCGAATTTCCCCCATTTTCACCCATTTTCCCCCCAACTCTTCCCCCCATTTTCCCCCAATTTCCCCCAATTTTCCCCCCCCATTTCCTTCCAAATTTTTTCCAATTTTTTCCCATTTTTCCCCCATTTCCATTTCCACCCATTTTTTTCCCGAATTTCCCCCATTTCCACCCATTTTCCGCCCAACTTTTCCCCCCATTTGTCCAACTTTCCCCCCAATTTCCACCAATTTTCCCCCAATTCCCCCCCGTTTCCCTCCAAATTTTTTCCAATTTTTTCCCATTTCTCCCCCATTTCCATTTCCGCCCATTTTTTTCCAATTTCCCCCATTCCACCCATTTTCCCCCCCAACTTTTCCCCCCATTTTCCCCTCCATTTCCCCCCAATTCCCCCCCATTTCCCTCCAAATTTTTTCCAATTTTTTCCCATTTTCCCCCCATTTCCATTTCCACCCTTTTTTTTTGCAATTTCCCCCCATTTCCACCCATTTTTCTCCCAACTTTTCCCCCCATTTGTCCAACTTTCCCCCCAATTTCCCCCATTTTTCCCCCAATTCCCCCCAATTTCCCCCCCCATTTCCCTCCAAATTTTTCCCATTTCTCCCCCATTTCCATTCCCACCCATTTTTTCCCCAATTTCCCCCATTTCCACCCATTTTCCCCCCCAACTTTTCCCCCCATTTGTCCAATTTTTCCCCCAATTTTCCTCCCTTTTCTCCCATTTTTTCCTCAATTTCCCCCCAATTTTCCCCATTTTCTTCCCCCAGTTTCCCCCATTTCCCTTCCAATTTTTCCTTCCAATTTTCCCCAATTTCCCCCCTCATTTCCCTCCAAATTTTTTCCAAATTTTTCCCATTTCTCCCCCATTTCCATTTTTTTTCCAATTTCCCCCATTTCCACCCATTTTTCCCCCCAACTTTTCCCCACTCCCCCCTCACCTTGAGCTTTTCCAACTTTTTCCCCCAATTTCCCCCAATTTTCCCCCAATTTTCCCCCAATTTTCCCCCCATTTCCCTCCAAATTTTTTCCATTTTTTTCCCAATTTCCCCCATTTCCATTCCCACCCATTTTTTTTTCCCAATTTCTCCCATTTCCATTCCCACCCATTTTTTTCCCAATTTCTCCCATTTCCATTCCCACCCATTTTTTTTCCCATTTTCCCCCATTTCCATTCCCACCCATTTTTTTTTCCCAATTTCTCCCATTTCCATTCCCACCCATTTTTTTCCCAATTTCCCCCATTTCCATTCCCACCCATTTTTTTTCCCAATTTCCCCCATTTCCATTCCCACCCATTTTTTTTTCCCAATTTCCCCCATTTCCATTCCCACCCATTTTTTTCCCAATTTCCCCCATTTCCATTCCCACCCATTTTTTTCCCAATTTCTCCCATTTCCATTCCCACCCATTTTTTTCCCAATTTCCCCCATTTCCATTCCCACCCATTTTTTTCCCATTTTTCCCCCATTTCCATTCCCACCCATTTTTTCCCCAATTTCCCCCATTTCCACCCATTTTTCTCCCAACTTTTCCCCCCATTTGTCCAACTTTCCCCCCAATTCCCCCCAATTTCCCCCCCATTTCCCTCCAAATTTTTCCCATTTCTCCCCCATTTCCATTCCCACCCATTTTTTCCCCCATTTCCACCCATTTTCGCCCCAACTTTTCCCCTCATTTGTCCAATTTTTCCCCCAATTTTCCCCCCCATTTCCCTCCAATTTTTTTCCATTTTTTCCCATTTTTCCCCCATTTCCATTCCCACCCATTTTTTTCCCCCATTTCCACCCATTTTCCCCCCAACTCTTCCCCACTCCCCCTCACCTTGAGCCTCTGCACGATCTCCTTCACCTCCTCGGCCGCTCCCTCCGCTCCTTCCTCCGATCCCGACGTCGATCCCGACATTCCCGACGTCGATCCCGACATTGATCCCGACGTCGATCCCGATGTCGATCCCGCTCCCACCCTGAGGCTGACCAGGTCGCCCCGGCCGTGGTAAATCCTCAGCGCCGCCCCCCTCGGCGCTCCAGCCGATGACGTCCCCGGTGGGACAATTGAACACGACCTCCTTGGCTGCCACGTCCGCCAGCACCAGCAGCTCCCGGGAGACGCCCAGCACGCAGGGCAGCTCCGCGCCGCCCCGGCCGAAGTCCAGCGCCGCCACGCGCCACGAGACGGCGCCGGCGCTCTCCAGCCCCGCCGAGGGCCGCGCCTTGCACTTCTCCTTCCTCTTGGAGGCCAAGGAGATGAGGTTGAACTTGCCCGCCGCGTCCAGGGGCGTGTTGGAGACGTAGTTCTCCGCCAGGTCGCGCAGGTACTCCTGGCGCGTGCGCGTGGCCATGGCGCGGAACTTGTGCGATTTGTGCGCCGCGTTCTCGCCGTTGATGGCCTTGGCCAGCAGGAAGGCGCGGAAGAGCTCGGAGCGGCGGAAGGTGACGCCCGACGGGGGCACCGGGGGCCCGAACGGGGGCACGTCCTTGGAGCGCGTGACGGCCACGCTGCGGTGGGGCAGAAAACAGAGATTTGGGGATTTGGGGGGATTTTTACAAATTTTTTGGGGAATTTTTACAAATTTTTTGGGGATTTTTTGAGGATTTTTCAGGAATTTTTGGGATTCCAAAGTCCTGGGAGACTGAAGGGTGGGAGGTCCTTGGAGCGCGTGACAGCGACGCTGGGTTGGGGAGGAAAAGGGATTTTGGGACTTCAGAAAGTTTTAGCAAATTTGGGGGAATTTTTACAATTTTTTGCAAATTTTGGGGGGATTTTTTGGGGATTTTTCAGGAATTTTGGGGAATTTTTGGGATTCCAAACTCCTGGGAGACTGAAGGGTGGGATGTCCTTGGAGCGCGTGACGGCGACGCTGGGTTGGGGGAAAAAAGCATTTTGGGAAGTTTGAGGAATATTTTGGGGAAATTTTTTTTGCAAATTTTTGCGAATTTTTTACAATTTTTCCAATTTTTTTGGAATTTTTAGCGGAATTCCCGTGAGTTTTCGGGATTCCCTGCTGGGCGCGGTCCCACCTGTAGGAGACGTTGTCGGAGCAGGGCTGGTGGGCGCGCACGATGATGAAGACGTGCTGGAAGTGCGAGCGGACGTTCTGCGGCGTGAAGGGCAGCGCGCCCGGCTCCTGGAAGATGATGGTGACGATGTCGTTGCCGATGTGGCGCTTCCGGAGGAGCTGGGACGGAGATTCGGCAATGAGAACCCAACGGGAACGGGTGGGAGGAGGATTCGGGGCCCTTCGAGGGAGTTCTGGGGTGGTTCAGGGCTTGGGGGGTTTCAGTGCTTGGGATCACCAAGAAATCTTTGGGATCGTCCAATCCTTGGGATCCTCCAACCCTTGGAATCCTCCAACTCATGGATCACCCAAGCAAGCTTTGGGATCATCCAATCCTTGAATCCTCCAAATTTTGGGACCACCCAACCCTTGGGATCCTCCAAATTTTGGGACCACCCAACTCTTGGATCTCCCAACCAACCCTTGGGATCTTCCAAGCAACTCTTGGAATCCTTCAACCCTTGGGATCATCCAATCCTTGGGATCAACCAACCCTTGGGATCCTCCAAATTTTGGGATCCTCCAACCCTTGGAATCCTCCAACTCATGGATCACCCAACCAATTTTTGGGATCTTCCAATCCTTGGAATCCTCCAGATCTTGGGATTTCCCAAAGCTTGGGATTCTCCAATCCTTGGATCTCCCAATCAACCTTTGGGATCCTCCAAATGTTGGGATCATCCAACTCATTGGACCGCCCAACCCTTGAGATCTTTCAACTCTTGCATCTCCCAACCAACCCTTGGGATCTTCCAACTTCTGGGACCACCCAACCCTTGGGATCCTCCAGATCTTGGGACCACCCAACTCTTGGATCTCCCAACCAACCCTTGGGATCTTCCAAGCAACTCTTGGAATCCTTCAACCCTTGGGATCATCCAATCTTTGGGATCAACCAACCCTTGGGATCCTCCAAATTTTGGGATCCTCCAACCCTTGGGATCCTCCAACTCTTGGATGTCCCATCCAACCTTTGGGATCATCCAACCCTTGGGATCCTCCAACTCTTGGATCACCCAACCAATCTTTGGGATCTTCCAATCCTTGGAATCCTCCAGATCTTGAGATTTCCCAAATCTTGGGATTCTCCAATCCTTGGATCTCCCAGTCAACCTTTGGGATCCTCCAAATGTTGGGATCATCCAACTCATTGGACCGTCCAACCCTTGAGATCTTTCAACTCTTGCATCTCCCAACCAACCCTTGGGATCTTCCAACCAACCCTTGGAATCCTTCAACCCTTGGGATCCTCCAACCCTTGGGATCCTCCAGCTCTTGGATGTCCCATCCAACCTTTGGGATCATCCAATCCTTGGCATCTCCCAACTCTTGGAATCCCCCAACTCTTGGATACCTCAACCAACCTTTGGATCATCCAACCCTTGGGATGCTCCAACCCTTGGATCTCCCAACCAACCCTTGGGATCCTCCAACTTCTGGGATCACCCAACCCTTGGGATCCTCCAAATTTTGGGACCACCCAACTTTTGGATCTCTCAACCAACCCTTGGGATCTTCCAACCAACCCTTGGAATCCTTCAACCCTTGGGATCATCCAATCTTTGGGATCAACCAACCCTTGGGATCCTCCAAATTCTGGGATCCTCCAACCCTTGGGATCCTCCAGCTCTTGGATGTCCCATCCAACCTTTGCGATCATCCAATCCTTGGCATCTCCCAACTCTTGGAATCCCCCAACTCTTGGATACCTCAACCAACCTTTGGATCATCCAATCCTTGGGATGCTCCAACCCTTGGATCTCCCAGCCAACCCTTGGGATCCTCCAACTTCTGGGACCACCCAACCCTTGGGATCCTCCAAATTTTGGGACCACCCAACTCTTGGATCTCCCAACCAACCCTTGGGATCCTCCAACTTCTGGGACCACCAAACCCTTGGGATCCTCCAAATTTTGGGATCATCCAACCCTTGGGATCCTTCAACCCTTGGGATCATTCAATCCTTGGGACCTTCCAACTTTTGGAACCACCCAACCCTTGGAACCATCCAATCCTTGGGATCATCCAATCCTTGGGATCTTCCAACTTTTGGAACCACCAAGGATCCCAATCCTTGGGATCCTCCAAATTTTGGGACCACCCAACCCTTGGATCTCCCAACCCTTGGATCTCCCAACCAACCCTTGGGATTCTCCAAGTCCTGAGATCTTCCAACCAACCCTTGGAATCACCCAACTCTTGGAACCACCCAATCCTCAGATCCTCCAAATCTTGGGACCATTCAACTCTTGGATCTCCCAACCAACCCTTGGGACCACCCAAGCCTTGGGATCTTCCAACCAACTCTTGGAATCCTTCAACCCTTGAGATCCCCCAACTTCTGGGACCATTCACCCTCTGGTACCACCCAAATCTTGGAATCCTTCAACCCTTGGGATGCCCCAACCCTTGGGATCAACCAATCCTTGGGATCTTCCAACCAACTCTTGGATCTTGGAATCCTTCAACCTTTGGGATCATCCAACCTTTGAGACTCCAACTCTTGGAACCACCCAACCCTTGGGATCCTCCAACTCTTGGATCTCCCAACCAACCCTTGGGACCGTCCATCTTCTGGGACCACCCAACTCTTGAGATCTCCCAGCTCTTGCAATCCTTCAACCCTTGGGATCCTCCAACTTCTGGGACCACCAAACCCTTGAGATCCTTCAACTTCTGGACCGCCCAACTCTTGGAACCACCCAACCCTTGGGATCCTCCAACTCTTGGACCTCCCAATCAACCCTTGGGATTCTCCAACTTCTGGGACCACCCAAGTCTTGGGATCCTTCAACCCTTGGGATCCTCCAAATCTTGGAACCACCCAACCCTTGGAATCCTCCAGTTCTGGAGATCTTCCAACTCCTGGAATCCTTCACCCCTTGGGATCCCCCAAATCCTGGGATCTCCCAACCTTTGGAATCCCCAAACTCTTGGAACCACCCAACCCTTGGGGTTCTCCAGCTCTTGGGACCACCAAACCCTTGAGATCTCCAACTCTTGGGATCCTTCAAACCTTGAGTTCCCCCAACTCCTGGGACCACCCAACCCTTGGGATCATTCAACTTTTGGGACCATCCAACCCTTGGGATCTCCCAACTTTTGGGACCATCCAACCCTTGGGATCATTCAACTTTTGGGACCATCCAACCCTTGGGATCTCCCAACTTTTGGGACCACCCAACCCTTGGGATCTCCCAACTTTTGGGACCATCCAACCCTTGGAATGTCCCAAATCTTGAAATCCTTCAATGCTTGGGCTCACCCAGCTCTTGGGATCTCCCAACTTTTGGAATCCTCCAACCCTTGAGATCAACCAATCCTTGGAATCAACCAACCCTTGGATTCTCCAACTCCTGGATCTCCCAACCAACCCTTGGGATCATCCAACTTCTGGGACCTTCCAACTCTTGAAACCACCCAACCCTTGGGATCACCCAACCCTTGGGAACCTCCAACTTTTGGGATCACCCAACCCTTGGGACCACCCAACCCTTGGGATCCTCCAACCTTTGGAATCTCCCAGCTCTTGGAATCCTTCAAACCTTGAGTTCCCCCAACTCCTGGGACCACCCAACCCTCGGGAACCTCCAACCCTTGGGACCTCCCAACCCTTGGGACCTCCCGATCTCCATGGATTCCACGGAAGGTTCCGGAGGTACCTGCTGGCGGTTGTTGGGCGTGTAGGGCAGCATGGTGGACACGTGGAACATGATCTCGTAGTCCTGGTACGTGGTGTAGAGCGAGTGCGTGCCCGTGGAGTCGGCTGCGAGAAACGGCGAAGAGGAGACGGTGAAATGCCAGAAATGGATTTGGTGGGATCCCAAAAAATTGATCAGGTGGAATCCCGAAAAATTGATCAGGGGGAATCCCGAAAAATGGATTGGGTGGAATCCCAAAAAGCAGAACTTGGAAATCCTAAAAAACGGATCCAGTGAAATCCCAAAAGAACAGATCTGGTGAAATCCCAAAAAAAATGGAGCCAGTGAAATGCCAAAAATCAGATCTTGGGGAATCCCAAAAAATAAATTTGGTAGAATTCCAAAAATCAGATCTGGTGGAATCCCAAAAAATTGATCAGGTGGAATCCCAAAAAATTGATCAGGTGGAATCCCAAAAAATAGATTTGGTGGAATCCCCAAAAATGGATTTGGTGGAATCCCAAAAAACTGATCAGGTGGAATCCCAAGAAATGGATTTGGTGGAATCCCAAAAAGCAGATCTGGAGGAACCCCAAAAAATTAATTTGGTGGAATCCCAAAAATCAGATCTGGGGGAATCCCAGAAAATGGATTTGGTGGAATCGCAAGAAGCAGATCTTTGGGAATTCCAAAAAACTGAGCTGGTGAAATCCCAAAAAGCCGATCCAGGGAAATCCTAAAACATGGAGCCGGTGAAATCCCAAAAAATTGATCCAGGGAAATCCCAAAAAACTGATCAGGTGAAATCCCAAAAAGCAGAGCTGGTGAAATCCCAAAAAATGGATACGGTGAAATCCCAAAAAATTGATCAGGTGGAATCCCGAAAAACAGAGCTGGTAAAATCCTGAAAATCACATGTGGGCCAATCCCAAAAAGTGGATCCAGAGAAATCCCAAAAAGCAGATCCAGAGAAATCCCAAAAAGTGGATCCAGAGAAATCCCAAAAAGCAGATCCAGAGAAATCCCAAAAAGTGGATCCAGAGAAATCCCAAAAAGCAGATCCAGAGAAATCCCAAAAAGTGGATCCAGAGAAATCCCAAAAAGCAGATCCAGAGAAATCCCAAAAAGTGGATCCAGAGAAATCCCAAAAAGCGGAGCCGCTGAAATCCCGAAAATGGATCAAGAGAACTCTCGAAAAACGGATCTGGTGAAATCCCGAAAATTGGATCTGGGGGAATCCCCTGAAATCCCAAAAAAACGGCGCCGGTGAAATCCCAAAAACAGATTTGGAGGAATCCCAAAGCACAGAGCCGGTGAAATCCCAAAAAAACAGATTTGGTGAAATCCCAAAAAATGGCGCCGGTGAAATCCCAAAAATCAGATTTGGAGGAATCCCAAAAAATGGCGCCGGTGAAATCCCAAAAACAGATTTGGAGGAATCCCAAAACACAGAGCCGGTGAAATCCCAAAAAAAAAAAATGGATCAAATGGAATCCCGAAAAACCAACCCAGTGAAATCAGGAAAAGCGGAGCTGGTGGAACCCCAAAAAATGATTTGGAGGAATCCCAAGAAATGGATCCGATGAAATCCCGGCATCTCAGAAGTTCCTCTTGGTGTCCAACGGGGACCACCCAACCCCGGGATCGTCCCTCAACCTTGGGATCCCCCAACTCTTGGGATCCTTCAACCCTTGGGATCCCCCCAAACTCTTCCAACCTCTGGGATCCCCCAATTCTGGGATCAGCCAACCCTTGGGATCCCCCAATTCTGGGACCACCCAACCCTTGGGATCCCCCAACTCTTGGGATCCTTCAACCTTTGGGATCCTCCAACTTTTGGGATCCTTCAACTCTTGGAATCCTTCAACTTTAGAATCCTTCAAGTTCTGGGACCACCCAACCTTTGGGATCCTTCAACCCTTGAGATCCTCCAGCTTCTGGGACCACCCCAACCCTTGGGATCCCTCAACTCTTGGATTCCTTCAACCTTTGGGATCCTCCAACCCTTGGGATCCTCCAACTTCTGGCACCACCCAACTTTTGGGATCTCCTGGTGAAATCCCAGACCCCAAGAAGATCCCGAGAGCCCCAGACTCACTCTTGGTGTCGAGCTGCGCCGCGTACTTGCTGAAGGCCCTGAGCGTCACCTTCTCGCCCAGGAGGTTCCAACCCTTGAGATCTCCCAACCCTTGGAATCCTTCAACCCTTGAGATCCTTCAACTCTTGGAATCCTTCAATCCTTGGATTCCTTTGGGATCCCCAAACTTCTGGGACCGTCCAACCCTTGGAATCCTTCAACCAACCCTTGAGATCCTTCAGCCCCTGGGATCCTTCAACTTCTGGGATCCTTCAACCTTTGGGATCCTCCAACCCTTGAGATCCTCCACCTTCTGGAACCACCCAACCTTTGGGATCTCCTGGTGAAATCCCAGACCCCAAGAAGATCTTGAGAAGACCCCCAGACTCACTCTTGGTGTCGAGCTGCGCCGCGTACTTGCTGAAGGCCCTGAGCGTCACCTTCTCGCCCAGCAGCGTCAGGAACTCGTCGAGCGCGGGCCCGGCGGCCTCGTTGTTGTACATCTCCTCCTCCGAGCTCTGCCCGGCCTTGCAGTACAGGATCCCCACCTTGTGCCGCCGGCACAGCTGCGGCACCACGGCATCGGCGTTTGGGTTTGGGCATTTGGGGTTTTCGGCGTTTATGGGATTTGGGATTTATGGGATTTGGGGATTTGGGGTTTATGGGATCTGGGGTTTGGGGATTTGGACTTCTGAGTTTGGGGATTTGGGAAGTGGGGGAGTTGGGATTTGGGGTTTATGGGATTGGGGGATTGGAGTTGGAATTTATGGGATTTATGGGTTTGGGGATTCGGGATTTATGGGATTTGGGGTTTATGGGATTTGGGGTTTGGAGTTTGGGGATTTGGGATTTATGGGATTTATGGGTTTGGGGATTTGGGATTTATGGGATTTGGGGTTTTGGGGCTTTATGAGATTTGGGGTGTGAGATTTGGGGTTTATGGGATTTGGGGATTTGGGGGTTTATGTGTTTGGAGATTTTGGATTTATGGGATTTATGGGTTTGGGGATTCAGGCTTTAGGGGATTTGGGGTTGGGATTTGGGGTTTATGGGATTTATGGGTTTGGGGATTCAGGCTTTAGGGGATTTGGGGTTGGGATTTGGGGTTTATGGGATTTATGGGTTTGGGGATTCAGGCTTTAGGGGATTTGGGGTTGGAGATTTGGGGTTTATGGGATTTGGGGATTTGGGGGTTTATGGGATTTGGAGATTTGGGATTTATGGGTTTATGGGATTTGGGGTTTTGGGGCTTTATGGGATTTGGGGTTGGAGATTTGGGGTTTATGGGATTTGGGGTTGGAGATTTGGGGTTTATGGGATTTGGGGTTGGAGATTTGGGACTTTTGGAATTTGGGATTTATGAGATTTGGGGTTTTGGGGGTTTATGGGATTTATGGGTTTGGTGGATTTGGGATTTATGGGATTTATGAGATTGGAGATTTGAGATTTATGGGATTTGGGGATTTAGGATTTATGGGTTTGGGGATTTGGGGTTTATGGGATTGGGGATTTATGGGATTTGGGGTTTGGGATTTAAGGGATTTCGGGTTTATTGGATTTGAGGTTTATGGGATTTGGGGATTTATGGGTTTGGGGTTTTGGGGGTTTATGGGATTTATGGGATTTGGGATTTATGGGATTTGGGAGTTTGGGGTTTGGTATTGGGGGTTAATGGGACTTGGGGATTGGGGATTTATGGGATTTGGGAGTTTGGGGATTAATGGGATTTTGAGATTTGGGGTTGATGATTAGGGATTTATGGGATTTGGGAGTTTGGGAGTTTTCCCAAAAATTCCAAAAAAATTCCCCAAAATTTCCCAGGAATTATTTAACCCTTTAAATCTTTTAAGCCTTCAACTACAAAGCCCAAAATATCCCCCAAAATTTGCGAAAAAGTCGCAAAAAAGTCACAAAAAAATTGTGGAAAAATCGTGAAAAATTTGCAAAAATTGATGAAAAATTCTGGAAAAAATTCCCCAAAATTCCCAAATTTCCAGGAATCATTTAACCCTTTAAATCCTTTAACCCTTCAACTACAAAGCCCAAAATAACCCAGAAATTGCCATAAAAATCACCGAAAATTCACCAAAAATTTAATAAAAATCGCAAAAATTCCCAGAAAAATTCCGGAAAAAATTCCCCAAATTTCCCAAATTTCCAGGAACCATTTAACCCTTAAAATCCTTTAACCCTTCAACTACAAAGCACAAAATGACCCAGAAATTGCCCCAAAAATGCCCAAAAAATCACCGAAAATTCACAAAAAAATCACCGAAAATTCAATAAAAACCCGCAAAAATTCCCGGAAAAATTCCGGAAAAAATTCCCAAATTTTCCGAATTCTCACCCCCTGCTCGTCCAGCTTGAGGAGCTGCTCGGGGACCTTGGGGGAGGGCAGGGCCAGGCGCAGGCAGTGCACGTTGAGCTCGGGCACCACGAACTCCAGCAGCTCCCGCACGGGGACCCCGCGGGCCGAGCCCGACTTGGCCGTGCTGGGCGTGGCGTCCTCCAGGATGGAGCCGCGCAGGGTCACCAGCTGGGAGAGGGAAAATGGGGAGAAATCAGAGAAATTCCGGAAAATCAGGGAAATTTGATTAGTTGGGGGGTTTAGGAGCGGGTTTGGTGAAAAAATGTGGGGGTTTTAGCTCCAAATTTGGCGATTTGGGAGCAAAATTGGGGGGAATTTTAGCCTAAAATTGTGGGAATTTTAGCCTAAAATTGTGGGAATTTTAGGCTAAAATTTAGGGGATTGGAGCCCAAAATTCAGGGGATTGAACCCCAAAACTGTGAGAATTTTAGCCCAAAACTCAGGGGATTGAACCCCAAAATTCAGGGGATTGAACCCCAAAATTCAGGGGATTGAACCCCAAAATAGTGAGAATTTTAGCCCAAAACTCAGGGGATTGAACCCCAAAATTGTGAGAATTTTAGCCCAAAATTCAGGGGATTTGGCCCCAAAATTGTGAGAATTTGAGCCCAGAATTGAGGGATTCGAGCCCAGAATTGAAAAATTTTATCCCAAAATTCAGGGCACGGGGCTCCAAATTCAGGGAATTAAACCCAAAAATTGAGGGATTTGAGCCTAAAATTGTGGGAATTTGACACCAAAATTGTGGGAATTTTAGCCCAAAATTGTGGGAATTTTATCCTGAAATTGAGGGAGTGGAGTCCCAAAATTGTGAGAAGTTGATCCCAGGGTCACCAGCTGGGAAAAGGGAAAATGGGGAGAAATCAGAGAAATTCCGGAAAATCAGGGAAATGGGATTTGTTGGGGGTTTGGTGAAAAAATTTGGGGGTTTTAGCTCCAAATTTGGCGATTTGGGAGCAAAATTGGGGGGAATTTTAGCCTAAAATTGTGGGAATTTTAGTCTAAAATTCAGGGGATTGGAGTCCAAAATTCAGGGGATTGAACCCCAAAATTGTGAGAATTTGAGCCCAAAATTCAGGGGATTGGACCCCAAATTCAGGGAATTAAAACCCAAAAATTGAGGGATTTGAGCCTAAAACTGTGGGAATTTGACACCAAAATTGAGGAAATTTTAGACCAAAATTGTGGGAATTTTAGCCTAAAATTCAGGGAATTTTATCCTAAAATTGTGGGAATTTTAGCCCAAAATTGTGGGAATTTTATCCTAAAATTGAGGGAGTTGAGTCCCAAAATTGTGAGAAGTTGATCCCAGGGTCACCAGCTGGGAGAGGGAAAAATTGGGGAGAAATCAGAGAAATTCCGGAAAATCAGGGAAATATGGTTGTTTGGGGGGTTTGGTGAAAAAATTTGGGGGTTTTAGCTCGAAATTTGGGGATTTGAGGTCAAAAATTTGGGGATTTGAGCCCAAATTTGAGGGAATTTTAGTTCAAAATTGAGAGATTTGGCCCCAAAATTATGAGAAATTCGTCCCAAAATTCAGGGGATTTGACACCAAAATTGTAGGGATTTTATCCCAAATTCAGGGATTTGACACCAAAATTGTGGGAAATTGAACCTGAAAATGGAGGGAATTTTATCCCAAAATTCAAGGGATTGGACCCCAAAACTGAGGGAATTGAATCCTAAAATTGAGGGATTTTAGCCCAAAATTGTGAGAAATTTATTCCCAAAATTCAAGGAATTGGATCCCAAAATTGTGGGGATTTTGATCCTAAAATTGAGGGAGTTGAGTCCCAAAATTGTGGGAAGTTGATCCAGGGGTCACCAGCTGGGAAAGGGAAATTGGGGAGAAATCAGAGAAATTCCGGAAAATCAGGGAAATGGGATTTGTTGGGGGGTTTGGTGAAAAAATTTGGGGGTTTTAGCTCCAAATTTGGCGATTTGGGAGCAAAATTGGGGGGAATTTTAGCCTAAAATTCAGGGGATTGGAGCCCAAAATTCCGGGGATTGAACCCCAAAATTGTGAGAATTTGAGCCTAAAACTCAGGGGATTGAACCCCAAAATTCAGGGGATTGAACCCCAAAATTCAGGGGATTGAACCCCAAAACTGTGAGAATTTGAGCCCAAAACTCAGGGGATTGAACCCCAAAATTGTGAGAATTTGAGCCCAAAACTCAGGGGATTGAACCCCAAAACTCAGGGGATTGAACCCCAAAATTCAGGGGATTGAACCCCAAAATAGTGAGAATTTTAGCCCAAAATTCAGGGGATTGAACCCCAAAATTGTGAGAATTTGAGCCCAAAATTCAGGGGATTTGGCCCCAAAACTGTGAGAATTTGAGCCCAAAACTCAGGGGATTGAACCCCAAAATTGTGAGAATTTTAGCCCAAAATTCAGGGGATTGGACCCCAAAATTGTGAGAATTTGAGCCCAAAATTCAGGGCACAGGACCCCAAATTCAGGGAATTAAACCCAAAAATTGAGGGATTTGAGCCTAAAATTGTGGGAATTTGACACCAAAATTGGGGGAATTTTAGCCCAAAATTGTGGGAAATTGAACCTGAAAATTGAGGGAATTTTATCCCAAAATTCAGGGGATTGGAGCCCAAAATTGTGAGAATTTGAGCCCAAAATTCAGGGGATTGGACCCCAAAATTGTGAGAATTTGAGCCCAGAATTGAGGGATTTGAGCCCAGAATTGAAAAAATTTTATCCCAAAATTCAGGGCACGGGACTCCAAATTCAGGGAATTAAACCCAAAAATTGAGGGATTTGAGCCTAAAATTGTGGGAATTTGACACCAAAATTGAGGGAATTTTAGCCCAAAATTGTGGGAATTTTATCCTGAAATTGAGGGAGTTGAGTCCCAAAATTGTGGGAAGTTGATCCAGGGGTCACCAGCTGGGAAAGGGAAATTGGGGAGAAATCAGAGAAATTCCGGAAAATCAGGGAAATGGGATTTGTTGGGGGGTTTGGTGAAAAAATTTGGGGGTTTTAGCTCCAAATTTGGCGATTTGGGAGCAAAATTGGGGGGAATTTTAGCCTAAAATTGTGGGAATTTTAGGCTAAAATTCAGGGGATTGGAGTCCAAAATTCCGGGGATTGAACCCCAAAACTGTGAGAATTTGAGCCCAAAACTCAGGGGATTGAACTCCAAAATTCAGGGGATTGAACCCCAAAATTCAGGGGATTGAACCCCAAAACTGTGAGAATTTGAGCCCAAAACTCAGGGGATTGAACCCCAAAACTCAGGGGATTGAACCCCAAAACTCAGGGGATTGAACCCCAAAATTCAGGGGATTGGAGCCCAAAATTCAGGGGATTGAACCCCAAAATTGTGAGAATTTGAGCCCAAAACTCAGGGGATTGAACCCCAAAATTCAGGGGATTGAACCCCAAAACTGTGAGAATTTGAGCCCAAAACTCAGGGGATTGGAGCCCAAAATTGTGAGAATTTGAGCCCAGAATTGAGGGATTCGAGCCCAGAATTGAACAAATTTTATCCCAAAATTCAGGGCACGGGACTCCAAATTCAGGGAATGAAACCCAAAAATTGAGGGATTTGAGCCTAAAATTGAGGGAATTGGATCCTAAAATTGAGAGAATTTATTCCCAAAATTGTGGGAATTTTATCCTAAAATTGTGGGACTTAAAACTGTGGGAACTTTATTCCAAAAATTGGGATTTTTTTTCCAATTTTCAGGGGATGTTTTGGGGATATTTTGGGGTGTTTTGGGACCTGGCTGGTGCGGAAGATGAGGCGGGGGCTGGAACTGGGGGCACAAAAATCCCAATTTTGGGGGGATTTTTTGGGGATATTTTGGGAATTTTTTCAGGATATTTTGGGTTATTTTTGGGGATATTTTGGGGATATTTCAGAAATATTTCAGGGATATTTTGGGGATATTTTGGGGTGTTTTGGGACCTGGCTGGTGCGGAAGATGAGGCGCTGCAGGAACTGGGGGCACAAAAATCCCAATTCTGGGGGGATTTTTTCCCAATTTTCTGGGGATTTTTGGGGGATTTTTGGGCTATTTTTGGGGGATATTTTAAGGATATTTTGGGAATATTTCGGGGATATTTTGGGGTGTTTGGGACCTGGCTGGTGCGGAAGATGAGGCGCTGCAGGAACTGGGGGCACAGAAATCCCAATTTTGGGGGGATTTTTTGGGGATATTTTGGGCTATTTTTGGGAGATATTTCAGGGATATTTCAGGAATATTTCAGGGATATTTTGGGGTGAATTTGGGGTGTTTGGGACTTGGCTGGTGCGGAAGATGAGGCGGGGCTGGAACTGGGGGCACAGAAATCCCAATTTTGGGGGGATTTTTTCCCAATTTTGGGGGGATTTTTTGGGGATATTTTGGGCTATTTTTGGGAGATATTTCAGGGATATTTCAGGGATATTTTGGGATATTTTGGGGACATTTTGACCTGGCTGGTGCGGAAGATGAGGCGGGGCTGGAACTGGGGGCACAGAAATCCCAATTTTGGGGGGATTTTTTCCCAATTTTGGGGGGATTTTTGGGGATATTTTGGGCTATGTTTGAGGGATTTTGGGGGGATATTTTAAGGATATTTCAGGGATATTTCAAGGATATTTCGGGGATATTTTGGGGTGAATTTGGGGTGTTTGGGACCTGGCTGGTGCGGAAGATGAGGCGCTGCAGGAACTGGGGGCACAGAAATCCCAATTTTGGGGGGATTTTTTTGGGATATTTTGGGCTATTTTTGAGGGATTTTGGGGAGATATTTCAGGAACATTTCAGGGATATTTTAAGGACATTTCAGGGATATTTCAGGGACATTTTGGGCTGTTTTTGGACCTGGCTGGTGCGGAAGATGAGGCGGGGCTGGAACTGGGGGCACAGAAATCCCAATTCTGGGGGGATTTTTTGGGGATAATTTGAGAATTTTTTCAGGATATTTTGGGTTATTTTGGGGGATATTTTGGGGATATTTTGGGGATATTTTGGGCTGTTTTGGACCTGGCTGGTGCGGAAGATGAGGCGCTGCAGGAACTGGGGGCACAGAAATCCCAATTTTGGGGGGATTTTTTCCCAATTTTCTGGGGATTTTTGGGGGATTTTTGGGGGATTTTTGGGGGATATTTCAGGAATATTTCAGGGATATTTTAAGGATATTTCAGGGATATTTCAGGGACATTTTGGGGACATTTTGGGGTGAATTTGGGACCTGGCTGGTGCGGAAGATGAGGCGCTGCAGGAACTGGGGGCACAGAAATCCCAATTTTGGGGGGATTTTTTGGGCTATTTTTGGGGGATTTTTGGGGGGATTTTTTGGGCTATTTTTGGGGGATTTTTGGGGGATATTTTGGGGACATTTTGGGGATATTTCAGGGATATTTTGGGGTGTTTGGGACCTGGCTGGTGCGGAAGATGAGGCGCTGCAGGAACTGGGGGCACAGAAATCCCAATTTTGAGGGGATTTTTTCCCAATTTTCTGGAGATTTTTTGGGGATATTTTGGGCTATTTTGGGGGGATTTTTGGGGGATATTTGAAGGATATTTCAGGGATATTTCAAGGATATTTCGGGGATATTTTGGGGTGAATTTGGGGTGTTTGGGACCTGGCTGGTGCGGAAGATGAGGCGCTGCAGGAACTGGGGGCACAGAAATCCCAATTTTGGGGGGATTTTTTTCCCAATTTTCGGGGGATTTTTGGGGGGATTTTTGGGGGATTTTTGGGGGATTTTTGGGGGATATTTTGGGGATATTTCAGGGACATTTTGGGGAGTTTGGGACCTGGCTGGTGCGGAAGATGAGGCGCTGCAGGAACTGGGGGCCGTGCTCCGAGGGCTCCTCCAGCCGCTCCCCCGCCGGACGCTGACGGCCACCGGGCCCAGCTTCTCGTCCAGGCCAAAATAATTGGAGTGTTCTGGGGAAAAAGGGGCAAAAAATGGGAAATGGGAAAAATGAGAAAAATTGGGGGGAAATTGGGGGAAATTGGGGGAAAAGATGGGAATAATGGAGGGAAAATGGGGGAAAAGTTGGGAAAAAATTGGGGAAAATGGGGGGAAAAATGGGGGGGAAATTGGAGAAAAAATGGGGGGAAAATGGGGGGAAAAAACTGAAAAAATGGGGATTTTTGATGGGAAATTGGAATTTGGGGGGGAAATGGGGGAAATGGGGAAAACTGGGAAAATTGGGAGGAAAATTGGGGGAAAATGGGGGGAAATGGGGGAAAATATGGGGAAAATGGAGGGAAAATGGGGGGAAAAGATGGGAAAAATTTGGGGGAAAATGGGGGGGGGAAAGTTGGGAAAAAACTGAGGGGAAATGGAGGAAAAATGGGGGGAAAAACAGGGAAAATTGGGGGAAAATGGGAAAAATTGAGGGAAAATGGGGAAAATGGGGGAAAAGATGGGAAAATATTGGGGAAAAATGGGGGGAAAGTTGGGGAAAAATTGGGGAAAAATTGGGGGAAAATTGGGAAAAATGGAGGGAAATGGGGGAAAAGATGGGAAAAAATTGGGGGGAAATGGGGGAAAAAATGGGGGAAAGATGGGAAAAATTGAGGGAAAATGGGGGGAAATTGGGGAAAAATGGAGGGAAAATGGGGGAAAAGATGGGAAAAAAATTGAGGGAAAACAGGGGAAAAATGGGGGGGAAATTGGAGAAAAATGGGGGAAAATGGGGGGAAAAAACTGAAAAAATGGGGATTTTGATGGGAAAATTGGAATTTGGGGGGGAAATGGGGGAAATGGGGAAAACTGGGAAAATTGGGAGGAAAATTGGGGGAAAATGGGGAGAAATGGGGGAAAATATGGGGAAAATGGAGGGAAAATGGGGGAAAAGATGGGAAAAAACTGAGAAAAAATGGGGGGAAAATTGGGAAAAATGTAGGGAAAATTGGGGAAAAGATGGGAAAATATTGGGGAAAAATGGGGGGGAAAGTTGGGAAAAAATTGAGGGAAAATGGGGGAAAAATGGGGGGGAAATTGGAGAAAATGGGGAAAATTTGAATAAATGGGGATTTTGATGGGAAATTGGAATTGGGGGAGGGAAAATGAGGAGAAACCTCCAGAAAGTTCCCCAAAAGGCCCGAATTTCCCCACCTTTGCCGTGGAAGTAGTCCCGGTAGTAGGTGGCGCCCAGGTCGGCGTGCTCCCACCACGAAACTCCGAAAGTGGAGGGAAAATTGGGGAAAATTGGGAAAAATGGAGGGAAAATGGGGGAAAAGTTGGGAAAAAACTGAGAGAAAATGGGGGGAAAAGTTGGGAAAAATGGAGGGAAAATGGAGGAAAAATGGGGGGGAAATTGGAGAAAAATGGGGGAAAATGGGGGAAAAAAACTGAAAAAAATGGGGATTTTGATGGGAAATTGGAATTGGGGGAGCAAAAATGAGGAAAAACCTCCCAAAAGTTCCCCAAAAGCCCTGAATTTCCCCACCTTTGCCGTGGAAGTAGTCCCGGTAGTAGGTGGCGCCCAGGTCGGCGTGCTCCACCCCGAAGCTCCGCAGCCTCTCCGGGTTCCTCCGCTCGTCCTTGGCGAACTCCAAGATGGAAACGCCGGCGTTGGAAACCTTCCAGCCACCCCCAGATTCCCCCAGAACCCCAGAGGACGACGACGACGACGACGACGACGAAAAGGCGGATTTGGAGAAGCTGACGTCGCGCTCCGCCGCGGCCCGCCGCCGATCTCGTTGCGGAAGTGGGGGGGCAGCTCAGCAGCAAATCGTTGCTGGTGTCGTCGCCCAAGTCCTGCTCCAGGTTTTCTTTGGAATTCAGGTTCTCCAGGCTGGAGAAGAGCTTGGGCTCGCAGCCGGCGGAGGGCGGCCGAGGCTCCCGTGGTCGTGTTGCGCCGGCGCGTCCCCGCCGAGGCTCCGGCGGAAACGGCCTCGAAGAAAATGCTCTGCACGTCAAAGTGAGCGAAACTTTTGCGCCAGATCCAAGATTTGGGAGCTTTCTGCCGCTTTGGGCTCGTCGGGCTCCTTGGGGTTGAGGAGCTTTTTGAAGATGGAATCGTCGGCTTTCAAGCGGCGCCGGGGTTTTTCTTTCGCAGCTTGGCTTTGATCCGGATTTTGATCGGAATTTTGATCCGGATTGGATGGAGATTCGGATGGGAATTTGGGGGGGTTTGGGTTTTTTTGGTGCGGAATTCGTTGAGGATCTCGTAGAAGCTTTGCTCGGGGATGCCCTGCACGTCGATGGAGGAGGTGCTGCCGTACTCGCGGAACAGCCCCGCGGCGCTCGCGGAGCTCCCGCGGATCTCGGGGATCTCGTCGGGGTCGCACTCGCTCAGAGTGACCTCGCTGCTGCTCCTCTGGCGCAGAGGAATCCCCAGAAAACCCCTCCGGGAATTCCAGGTCCTCCAGTGAGGGACCAGGCGGCGATGGAAGGGTTTGAAGGGCGCCTGGCAAGGCTGGGAACCGCGGGAGGCTCCGGAATATTCTTTGGAGCGCGGAGGCCACTCGGCCACGCGGGCGCGGACGCCCATCTTGGGCACCGGGGGGATCTCGGAGCGCTGGGAGGTCATGGTCCTCAGGGGAACTTGGGGATTTTGGAGGTCCTGGAGGTCCTGGAGGTCCAGGAGGTTCTGGAGGTTCAGGATGTTCAGGAGGTTCAGGAGGTTCAGAAGATCCAGGAGGTCCAGGAGGTTCTGGAGATTCAGAAGCTCCTGGAGGTTCAGGATGTTCAGAAGGTTCAGGAGGTTCAGGAGGTTCAGGAAATGCAGGAGATTCAGAAGATCCAGAAGGTCCTGGAGGTTCAGAAGGTCCAGGAGGTCTTGGAGGTCAAGGAGGTGCAGGAGGTGCTGGAAGTCTGGGAGGTCCAAAGGTCCAGAAGGTTCTGGAGGTTCAGAAGGTCCAGGAGGTCTGGGAGGTCCTGGAGGTTCAGGAGGTTCTGGAGATCCAGGAGGTTGAGAAGATCCAGGAAGTCCAAGAGGTCCAGAGGTCCTGGAGGTTCAGGAGGTCCAGAAGGTCCTGGAGGTCTTGGAAGTGCTGGAGATCAAGGAGGTTCAGAAGATCTGGGAGGTCCAAGAGGTCCTGGAGGTCCAGAAGATCCAGAAGGTGCAGGAGGTCTTGGAAGTGCAGGAGATGAAGGAGGTCCAGGAGGTCCAGAGGAGCTGGAGGTTCTGGAGATTCAGAAGATCCAGGAGATCCAGGAGGTTCAGGAGGTTCAGAAGATCCAGGAGGTTCAGGAGGTCCAGGAGGTTCAGGAGATCCAGGAGGTTCAGGAGATCCAGGAGGTTCAGGAGGTTCAGAAGATCCAGGAGGTTCAGGAGGTCCAGGAGATCCAGGAGGTTCAGGAGGTGCAGGAGGTGCAGGAGGTTCAGGAGATCCAGGAGGTTCAGGAGATCCAGGAGGTCCAGAGGAGCTGGAGGTCCAGGAGGTTCAGAAGATCCAGGAGGTGCAGGAGATCCAGGAGATCCAGGAGGTTCAGAAGATCCAGGAGGTCCAGGAGGTGCAGGAGGTGCAGGGAGGTCAGGGAGGTTCAGGAGGTCCAGGAGGTGCAGGAGATCCAGGAGGTCCGGGAGATCCAGGAGGTGCAGGAGGTGCAGGAGCTCAGGGAGGTTCAGGAGATTCCACAAGGCCCAGAGGTCCAGGAGGTGCAGGAGGTCCAAGAGGTCCAGAGGAGCAGGAGGTTCAGGAGGTTCAGAAGATCCAGGAGATCCAGGAGGTTCAGAAGATCCAGGAGGTCAGGGAGGTTCAGGAGATCCACAAGGCGCAGAGGTCCAGGAGCCCATGGAGGTCCCGGAGGTCATGGCCGGAAGCGGCGGCGGCGCCGCATGCTGGGAGGGCTGGGGGGAAAAGAACAAAAATTCGGGATTTGATCCCAAAAACTGAGGGGGTTTCATCCCAAAAACTGAGGGGGTTTCATCCCAAAAAACTGAGGGGGTTTCATCCAAAAATGGAGGGGTTGGACCTCAAAATTACAGGAAATTTATCTCAAAAGAATTGGGGATTTATCCCAAAAATGAGGGATTTTTTCCCAAAAATTTGGGGATTTTTTCCCAAAAATTTGGGGACTTTATCCCAAAAATGAGGGATTTTAGAGCAAAAATTTCAGGGATGTTATCCAAAATTTTCAGGGATTTTATCCTGAAACTGAGGAATTTTAGCCAAAAAATAAGGGATTTTTATCCAAAAAATTGAGGGATTTTTATCCCAAAAATTGATATATTTGAGTCCAAAATTGAGGGATTTGACCTCAAAAGTACAGGAATTTTATCCCAAAAATTTGGGGATTTTATCCCAAAAATGAGGGATTTTAGAGCAAAAATTTCAGGGATGTTATCCAAAATTTTCAGGATTTTATCCCAAAATTGAGGCATTTTAGCCCAAAAATTTGGGGATTTTTATCCGAAACTGAGGAATTTTAGCCAAAAAAATAAGGGATTTTTATCCAAAAAATTGAGGGATTTTTATCCCAAAAATTGATATATTTGAGTCCAGAATTGAGGGATTTGACCTCAAAATTACAGGAATTTTATCCCAAAAATTTTGGGGGATTTTATCCCAAAATTGAGGAATTTTAGAGTAAAAATTTTCAGGGATGTTATCCAAAATTTTCAGGGATTTTATCCCAAAATTGAGGCATTTTAGCCCAAAAATTTGGGGATTTTATCCTGAAACTGAGGAATTTTAGCCAAAAATTCAGGGATTTTTATCCAAAAAATTGAGGGATTTTTATCCCAAAAATTGATATATTTGAGTCCAAAATTGAGGGATTTGACCTCAAAATTACAGGAATTTTATCCCAAAAATTTTGGGGATTTTATCGCAAAATTGAGGAATTTTAGCTCAAAAATTGAGGGATTTGACACCAAAATTAAGGGAATTTTATCTTGAAAATTGAGGGATTATCATCCCAAAATTCAGGAATGTTATGCAAAAAATTGGGGGATTTTATCCTGAAAATTAAGAGAATTTTAGTCAAAAGATTGAGGGATTTGACACCAAAATTGCAGGAATTATATCCAAAAACTGAGGAATTATTATCCAAAAAATTGAGGGATTTGACCCCAAAATTGAAGGATATTATCCCAAAAATAAAGGGAATTTCAGCCTGAAAATTGTGGGAATTTCACTCAAAATTGCAGGAATTTTATCCCAAAATTGTGGGGATTTTGTCCCAAAAATTGAGGGATTTGACCCCAAAACTGTGGGAATTTTACCCTGAAAATTTATGGATTTGACACCAAAATTGTGGGAATTTCAGAAAAAAAAAAAAAGTGGGAATTTTAGCCAAAATTTGAGGGATTTTAACCCAATAATTAAAACCCCCAAATTAATCCCCAAAACCCCAAATTATAATCCCAAAAAAGGCCACAAAAAATTAAAAAGGAAAAGAAATTAACCCCAAAAAGCCCGCAAAAATTCCCAAAAAACCCCAAATTAATCCCAAAAAAAAACCCAAATTATTCCCTAAAATTCACTAAGAATTGCCAAAACCTCCAAATCATCCCAAAAAACCCTAAATTAACCCCAAAACCACAAAAAAATCCCCCAAATCATTCCCAAAAATCACAAAAAATTCCCAACAAATCCCAAATCATTCCCAAACCCCCCAAATTCTTCCCAAAAAAACTCAAATTAATCCCAAAATTAACAAAAACTCCCAAAAATGCCCCAAAAATGAGGAAAACCCCCAAGCCCAACCCCTGCAATGGGGCCGGGGGCTCCTAATGAGGCAGGAGCTCATTAATGAGGCCGAGTTAATTAATGAGGGACTCATTAACCAGGGGTTAATTAATGGGGGACTCATTAAGCAGGGCTTCATTAATGAGGGATTAATTAACCAGGGATTCATTAATGAGGGATTACTCCACCAAATTCCAAAAAAAAAATCCCAATTTTTCCCTCAAAATCCACCCCCAAATCGCCTCAGGGATGTGAAATTCCCACAAAAATCACAAATTTTCCCTGAAAATCCAACCATAAATCCCCTCAGGAACCACAAATTCCCATTAAAAATCACAATTTTCGCCTCAAAATCCACCCCTAAATCCCCTCAGGAACCCCAAATCCCCTCAGGGACGTGAAATTCCCACAAAAATCACAAATTTTCCCTGAAAATCCAACCTTAAAATCCCTCAGAAGCCCCAAATCCCCACAGAAACCCCAAACTCCCAAAGAACCCCAAATTCCCCTAAAATCAACAAAATTTCCCCTCAAAATCCCCTCAGA
>JAKDEW010001286.1:0-29368 GCA_021963965.1 Artemisiospiza belli | reverse complement strand
GGTTTCTCCAAGGTTTTTGGGGTCCTTTCAAAGTTTTTGGGGTCCCTTCATTGTTTCTGGGGTCTCTCCCAAGTTTTGGGGTCCCTCAGATCCCAAATCCCCACCCCCAGACACCCCCAAAAATTTCGCTTTTCTGAGATGTTGAATTTCTGAATTTTTCTCCTTTTTTGTGCCCCAGATTTTTGGGGCGTCCCTGCCAGTTTTTGGTCATTCTCACCCCCAAAATTTCCCCAAAATCCCCTCGCCTTTCCCCAAAACCTCGCAATTTTGCGCTCCCCCAAATTTCCCTTTTCTCCCCCATTTTGCCACTGTTTCCCGTGGGGTTTTTTGCCTCCCCCGCAAATTTCAGGGTACCCCCCGGTGGTTTTTGGGGTCCCCCCCCACATTTTCCACTTCCCGGTGAATTTCACCCCCAAAATTTCACACCTTTCCCCAAAACCTCGCAATTTTGCGCTCCCCCCAAATTTCCCTTTTCTCCCCCATTTTCCCACCGTTTCTCGCGGGGTTTTTTGCGCCCCCCCCCAAATTTCGGGGTCCCTTTTCGGGGTCCCCCCTCACCGCGGGGCCGGGGTAGGGCCCCAGCTCGCAGCTCTCCCTCCAGGACATGTTGAGGCTCCGCACGAACTCGGGGTAGAAGCGATGGCTCGTGTTGAACATGGAGAAGCCCAGGACGGTGGCCGGAGCGGCCGGCAGAGCGTCCAGCCGGAGCAGGGGGAAGTCCTGTGGTCAGTTTGGGTCAGTTTGGGTCATTTTGGGGCTGTTTGGGGCCATTTTGGGACATTATTGGTCATTATAGGCAATGGGTGGTCAAGGGGTCATTTATGGTCACAGTGGCCGGAGCAGCCGGCAGAGCGTCCAGCCAGAGGAGAGGGAAGTCCTGTGGTCATTTTGGGTCAGTTTGGGTCATTTTTAAACCATTTGGATCCATTTTGAATCATTTGGATCCATTTTGGGTCATTTTGGGCAGTCTGGGGCCATTTTGGGTCATTTTTGGTCATTATAGGCAATGGGTGGTCAAGGGGTCATTGTGGCCATTTATGGTCATTTGTGGTCACGGTGGCCGGAGCGGCCGGCAGAGCGTCCAGCCAGAGCAGGGGGACGTCCTGTGGTCACTCTGGGGTCAGTTTGGGGCATTTTGGGTCATTTTGGGTCAGTTTGGGTCAGTTTGGAGTCATTTTGGGTCAGGGGTCACGCAGGGGTCACTCGGGGGTCACTCGGGGGTCACTCGGGGGTCACTCGGGGGTCACTCACCATGGTGGTCAGGATGTATTTGTAGAACGTCGACGTCATCCCCAGCTCCGAGGCCTGGGTGGGGCACCAGGGTGGGTCTGAACCCCCAAAATCCCCCCAAAAACCCCCAAAATACCCCAAAGTGTCCAAACCCCCTCAAATCCCCCAAAACTTTCCTCAAAAATCACCCCCAAAAATCACCCCCAAATCCCCCAAAAAAACCAACACAAAATCTCCCAAAACCCCTCAAATCCACCCCAAAACTCCCAAAATCCCCACAAAATTCCCAAAATCCACCCAAAAATTGGCACAACATCAGCCCAAAAATCAGCAAAAAATTCCCAAAAATCAGCACAAATCCACCGCAAACCTTGCGAAAAATCAAGCAAAAAACTCCGAAAAAATTCGCACAAAAGTCACAAAAACCCACACTAAACCACCCCAAAACGCCCCAAAATCAACACCAAACCACTCCGAAACCCCCAAACGTCCCAATACCCGCCCAAATTGCCCCAAACTGCCCCGACCTTGGCGAGCACGAGCCCGGCGGTGGCGGCGCTGCCGTCGATGATGATGGTCGGCACTTTGTCGTCGCGGATTTCCTTCAGCAGCGGCGTCGGGTCCTGCTCGGCGTCCAGGACGCGCACGGAGAGCGCCTCGCGCGAGATCAGGAACTGCCGCACCAGCTCCTCCAGCCGCAGCAGGCCTGGGAAAACCCAAAATCGCAAAAATTCACCCCAAAATCGGCGCCGAAACACCCGAAATTTGCCCCAAAACCCCAGCCCCAGGACGCGCACGGAGAGCGCCTCGCGCGAGATCAGGAACTGCCGCACCAGCTCCTCCAGCCGCAGCAGGCCTGGGAAAACCCAAAATCGCAAAAAATTCACCCCAAAATCGGCGCCGAAACACCCGAAATCAGCAGCGAAATCCGCCCCAAAATCAACCACAAAATCCCAAAATCAGCAGCAAAATCGTCACCAAAATAAGCACCAAAACCACCCCCCCAAATCAGTCCAAAAATCCCCAAAATCCACCCCAAAATCAGCAAGAAAATCTGTCCCAAAATCAGTCACCAAAACCCTGAAATCAGCCCCAAAATTCACCCCAAAATCTGCCCCAAAATCGGTCACAAAACCCCCAAAATCAGCCCCAATATTGGCCCCAAAATCAGCCCCAAAATGTCCCAAATAAATCCCAATAAATCCCCATTAATCCCTAATAAACCCCTAATAAATCCCCAATAAAAGCCCCAAAAAACCCCCAAAAAATCCCAAATTTTCCCAATTTCCTCACATTCAGCTCTAGCACAGATGAGGGAGGCCGGGGGGGCGCGGAGGCTGCGCAGGAGCCCCCCCAGGGCCCAAATACCCCCATTAATCCCTAATAAATCGCTAATAAATCGCTAATAAACCCCTAATAAATCCCCAATAAAAGCCCCAAAAAATCCCCAAAAAATCCCAGATTTTCCCAAATCTCTCACACTCGGCTCTGGCACAGATGAGGGAGGCCGGGGGGGCGCGGAGGCTGCGCAGGAGCCCCCCCAGGGCCTGGCTCACGTCCTCGTTGCTGGGGTAGAGGCTGAGGGCGGCCAGGCGGAGCAGGGGGGGCCGGGGGGCGTCCTCGGGGCCCACGCGGATGTGCGGGATCTGCGGGGGGAAATCGGCGACAAAACCGGCACAAAATCGGTGAAATCGGCACCAAAATCAGCATCGAAATCCGCCCCAAAACCAGCAAAAAAATCGGCTCAAGATTCCACCCCAAAGCCCCAAAATCAGCAGCGAAATCAGCACAGAAACCCACCCCAAAAACCCCAAAATCAGCACCGAAACCAGCAAAAAAATCAGCCCCAAAATCCCCAAAAGCAGCAGCAAAATTAGCACAGAAATTAGTAACAAAATCAGCTCAAAATCAGCACAAAATCAGCACAAAGTCAGTGAAAGCAGCACCAAAATCACCCAAAAATTCAGCACAGAAAAATCAGTAACAAAATCCCCAAAATCAGCACCAAAATCAGCAAAAAAAATCAGGCCAAAATTCCAACCCAAACCCCTAAAATCAGCATCAAAATCAGTGAAATTAGCACCAAAATCAGCATCAAAATCTGCCCCAAAATCAGCACTGAAATAAGCACAGAAATCAGCACCGAAATCAGCGACAAAATCAACACAGAAATCAGCAACAAACTCCCCAAAATCAGCACCAAAATCAGCAAAAAACAGCAGCAAAATCAGAACTGAAATCAGAAAAAAAATCAGCCTAAAATTCCACCCCCCGAAACCCCAAAATCAGCACCAAAATCAGCGCTGAAATCAGCAAAAAAAGGAGCCCAAAATTCCGCCCCAGAACGCCAAAATCAGCACTAAAATCAGTCCCAAAATCCCGAAATCAGCACCAAAATCAGCACAGAAATCAGCAAAAACCAGCAGCAAAATTAGCACAGAAATTAGCACCAAAATCCCCCAAAATCAGCATCAAAATCAGCCCAAAATCAGCACAAAATCAGCGCTGAAATCAGCAGAAAACTGAGCCCAAAACTCCACCCCAAAACCCCAAAATCAGCCCCAAAAGCAGCACTGAAATCAGCCCCAAAAACCCCAAAATCGGCCCCAAAATCGGCCTGGAATCAGCACCAAAATCCACAAAATCAGCACAGAAATCAGCAAAAAAGCCAGCCCCAAAATCAGCACCAAAATGAGCCCTAAAATCGGGGATTTGGGGTTTGGGGCTGATTTTGGGGGGTTCCGGGTGATTTTGGGGGTGATTTTTTTTGGGTGGATTTGGGTGATTTTCGGGGTAATTTTTGAGGTGATTTTTGGGGGATTTGGGTGACTTATGGGGCGATTGTTGGGGTGATTTTTTGGGTGGTTTTTAGGGGTTTTGGGGTAATTGTTGGGGTGATTTTTTGGGTGGTTTTTAGGGGTTTTTGGGATATTTGTTGGGGTGATTTTTGAGTGGTTTTTAGGGGTTTTGGGGTAATTGTTGCGGTGATTTTTTGGGTGGTTTTTAGGGGTTTTTGGGATATTTGTTGGGGTGATTTTTTGGATGACTGTCGGGGTTTTTTGGGGTGGCTTTAAGGATGGGTTTGGGGATGGTTTTTGGGGTGAATTTCGGGTTTTTGGGGTCTCTCACCTCCTTCTCCCCGCAGATGTGACTGACCGTGGCCGCAGCGGCCGGGCTGGCGGCCGGACCCAGCACCGAGACCACGCCCTTGGGCAGGATCTGACACACTGAAACCCCAAAATCCCATAAATTCACCCCAAATCCCCAAATCCCTCCAAACCCCCCTGAAAACCCCCACAAAATCCCCCCCAAAATCCCCAAATTCCCCCCAAATCTCAAATCCCAGACCACGCCCTTGGGCAGGATCTGACACACTGAGGGAACCCCAAAATCCCATAAATTCACCCCAAATCTGAACCCCAGAACTCCCCTGAACCCCAAATCCCCCCAAAATCACCCCAAAAATCCACCCCAAATCCCCCAAATCCACCCCGAATTCCCCCAAAATTCACCCCAAATCCAAATCCTGAACCCCAAATCCCCTCCCAGTCGCTCCCAGTACAAACCAGTGACCCCGAACCGCCTTTAACCCTTTCCCAGCCCCTCCATGCACTCGCAGCTCCCCCTGGTGGCGCTCTGGGAACTGCAGCGCCCTCCCGCTATAAACCAGCGACCCCAAATCCCCCCCAAATCCCCCCAAATCCCCCAAAAACCGCAACCCAGCCCCTCCATTTCCCCCTCCCAGTATATCCCAGTCCCTCCCAGTCCATCCCAGTCCCTCCCAGTACAAACCAGTGACCCCGAACCGCCTTTAACCTTTTCCCGGCCCCTCCACGCACTCGCAGCTCCCCCTGGTGGCGGCTTTGGGAACTGCGGCGCCCTCCCGGTTCATCCCCGCGCCCCCCCGGCCCCCCGCCGGTCCAACCCGGTCCGTCCCGCGCCGTACTGGTGTCGGTGGTCTCGTACTGGTTGTCGCGCTCCAGCTCGAACACCTCGAGCTCCAGGCGGGCCGGGGGCCGCCCCCCCCCCGGGCCATTGACGCGCTCGCGGGCCAGGGCCAGGGCCAGGCGCTCCCCCCGCCCGCAGCCCCCGCGCTCGTCCAGGATGGCGGCTGGGGGGGGCAGAAAACGGGTCAGGGACCCCCGGAAACCCCCAGACCCAAAAAAACCCCGAAATTCCAGAAAAAATCCCAAAAAAACCAAAAAAAACCCACAAAAATGACCCAAAATGACCCAAAATCGCACTGAAATCCCCCGCGCTCGTCCAGGATGGCGGCTGGGGGGGGTCAGAAACGGGTCAGGGACCCCCGGAAACCCCCAGACCCAAAAAACACCGAAATTCCAGAAAAATTTCACAAAAAAAAACCCAAAATGACCCAAAATGACCCAAAATCCGCCCGCGCTCGTCCAGGATGGCGGCTGGGGGGGGCAGAGACGGGTCAGGGACCCCCGGAAACCCCCAGACCCAAAAAACCCCGAAATTCCAAAAAAATTACACAAAAAAACCCAAAAATGACCCAAAATGACCCAAAATGACCCAAAATCCCCCGCGCTCGTCCAAGATGGCGGCTGGAGGGAGGGCAGAAAACGGCTCAGGGACCCCCGGAAACCCCCAGACCCAAAAAACCCCGATAAACATCCGTTAAACCGCAAAAAAAACCCACAAAAACCTGCAGAAATTGACCCAAAATGACCCAAAATCCCGAATTTCCCCCCAGTTCTCACCCATGCGCAGCGCGGGGGTCCCAAACCCCACAAGAACCCCAAAATCCCGGTTTTTGACCCCAGTCCTCACCCATGCGCAGCGCGGGGGTCCCAAACCCCATAGAGACCCCACAAAACCCCACAAAAACCCCGAGTTTTCCCAAAATCCCGGTTTTTGACCCCAATCCTCACCCATGCGCAGCGCGGGGGTCCCGGCCCTGCCCCCGGGGGGTCCCGCGGGGGTCGCGGCTCCCGCCAGGAGCAGCAGCAGCAGCGCGGGGGGGGCGGGGCCCGGCATCGCCCCCTCCTCATTTGGGGGGGGCTCCGGCCGCCTGCGGAGACCCCCACCCAAATTAACCAAAATTATCCGAAATAAATCAAAATAAATCAAATAAATCAAATTAACCCGAAATATCCCGGGGGGCGGGGCCCGGCATCGCCCCCTCCTCATTTGGGGGGGGCTCCAGCCGCCTGTGGAGACCCCCACCCAAATTAATGTAAAATAACCCGAAAAAATCTGAAATAAATCGAAATAAACCCAAATAACCTGAAATAAACAAAAAAATTAAATCCAAAATAACACAAAAAATAACCCAAAAAAATTATCCCCAAAATAAACTCAAAATAATCCCCAAATAAACCCAAAATAAACCAAAATTCTCCCAAAATAACCCCAAATAAACTCAAAATAATCCCCAAATAAACCCAAAATAAACCAAAATTATCCCAAAACTATCCCCAAAATAAACTCAAAATAATCCCCAAAGTAAACCCAAAACAAACCAGAATAAACCAAAATGATCCCCAAAGTAAACCCCAAAATAAACCAAAATAATCCCAAATAATCCCCAAATAAACCCAAAATAAACCAAAATTATCCCAAAGTAAACCCAAAATAATCCCAAAATAATCCCAAAATAGCCCCAAATAAACCAAAATAAACCCAAAACAAACCAAAATAACCCCAAAATAATCCCCAAAATCAACCCCACATAAGCCCAAAAATGGCCTAAAATAAACCCAATATAATCCCCAAAATTATCCCCAAATAACCCCGAAAAAATACCAAAATTACCCGAAATAAACCCAAATACCCTGAATAATGCCAAAATAACAAAAAATAACCCCAAATGTGCCAAAATACCCCCAAATAAACCCAAATAAACCCAAATGAACCAAAACAATCCCAGAATAACCCAAAATAACCAAAAATAACTAAAAATAACCAAAAAAAACCCAAAATAAACCAAAGTAACCCAAAATAAACTCAAAATAATCCCCGAAATAAACCCAAAATAACCCAAAATAACCCAGAATGACCCCAAATGACCCCGAGCCCCCTCCCCAAACCGGGCCCTGCTCTGGGGGGGTCCCGGGGTCATTTTGGGGGTCATTTTGGGGTCATTTTGGGCAATTTTGGGTCATTTTGGGGAGGGATCCCAGCGTTATTTTCGGGTTTATTTTGGGCTATTTTGGATTTATTTTGGGGTTTATTTTGGGATTATTTCGGGTTTATTTGGGTTTTATTTGTGGTTTATTTCGGGTTTATTTCGGGGTTATTTTGGGTTTATTTTGGGGTTATTTTGGGGTTATTTTTGGGATTATTTTGGGCTATTTTGGCATTCTATTTTGCAGGGATCACAGGTTTATTTTTGGGGTTTCTTTTCAGCTATTTTGGGTTATTTTGGGGTTTATTTTGGGCTATTTTGGGGTTTATTTTGGGATTATTTTGGGGTTTATTTTGGGATTATTTTGGGGCTATTTTGGGTTTATTTTGGGCCTCGCCCCTCCCCCTTCCCCCCTCTCCCATTTTGGGTCTCCCCGAGGATTTTGAGGCCATTCCCGAGGATTTTGGGGCTCCCCGAGGATTTTGGGGCCATTCCCGGGATTTTGGGGCCATTCCCGGGGATTTTGGGGCTCCCCGGGGATTTTGGGGCCATTCCTGAGGATTTTGGGGCCATTCCCGGGGATTTTGGGGCCATTCCCGAGGATTTTGGGGCCATTCCCGGGGATTTTGGGGCCATTCCCGAGGATTTTGGGCCATTCCCGGGGATTTTGGGGCCATTCCCGAGGATTTTGGGGCCATTCCTGAGGATTTTGGGGTCCCCGGGGTTCCCCTCCCTCCCCTCCCCCATTTCCGGTTGCCCCGGTAACGGTTGCCAGGCAACGGCTCCGGCTCCGGGGATGCTGCGGTTGCCTGGCAACGGCGGGGGGGGGAGGGGAGGGGGGAACCGGGGGCGGCCCCTCCCCCACAGCCCCTCCCCCACCTGGGGGGGAACCGGGACCGGAACCGGAACCGAACCGGGGATGGGACCGGAACCGGGATCAATCAGAACCGGAACCGGAACCGGGGATGGGTCCGGAACCAGGACCGGGAGTCAAAACCGGGACCGGAACCGGGATCAATCAGAACCGGGACCGGAACCGGGGATGGGACCGGAACCGGGATCAATCAGAACCGGAACCGGGAATGGGTCCGGAACCAGGACCGGGAGTCAAAACCGGGACCGGAACCGGAACCGGGATCAATCAGAACCGGGACCGGAACCGGGAATGGGACCGGAACCGGGACTGGGACCGGGATCAATCAGAACCGGAACCGGGACCGGAAATGGATCTGGGACAGGGAATGGGACCGGAACCCGAACCGGGAATGGGTCCGGGATCAGAACCGGGACCGGGAATGGACCGGGAACCGGGAACGGCAATGGAAACAGGACCGGAACCGGGGATGGGTCCGGGATCGGTACCGGGAAGGGAACCGGAACCGGGAATGGATCCAGAACCAGGAATGGATCCGGGATCGGGAATGGAACCGCGACCACAACCGGGGCCAATCAGAACCGGAACCGGGACCGGAACCAGGACCGGGAATGGGACCGGGATCAATCAGAACAGGGACTGGGAACCGGAACCGGGGATGGGACCGGAACCGGGATCGGGAGTCAGAACCGGGACCGGGAATCGGGACTGGGAACGGAACCGGGAACGGAACCAGAACCGGGGAACGAGGATGGGACCGGGATCAGAACCGGGAGCGGGGGATGGGAACCGGGGATGCGTTCGGGACCGGTACCGGAGCCGGGGGTGGATCCGGGAATGGGACCGGGACCGGGGGACGGAGCCGCGATCGGTACCGGGAGCAGGAATGGATCCGGGACCGGGACCGGGGCTGGATCCGGGAATGGGTCGGGGATCGGTACCGGGAGCGAGGCCGGAGCGCGGGGGTCGGTTCTGGTTCCGGTTCTGCTTCCGGTACCGGGGGTTGGGATGGGGAGCGCGGGGTCGGTTCTGGTTCGGGTTCCGGTTCCGGTACCGGCGGCGCGGAGGGATCGGGAGCGGATCCGGGCCGGGAGCGCGGGGGCGGCACCGGGAGCGGGCCCGGGGGCGGCTCCGGTACCGGCGGCGGGGGCTGGGCCCGGGAACCGGGACCGATAACGGCACCGATCCGGTACCGAGGGGCCGAACCTGGGTCCTGATCCCGGTACCGATCCCGGTACCGAGGGGCTGATCCCGGTTACCGATCCCGGGTCCTGATTCCGGTACCGATCCCAAATCCCGGTACCGACCCCGAACCGGAGGTGCCGACCCCGAATCCCGGTGCCGATCCCGAATCCCGGTACCGATCCCGGTTCACGGTACCGAACCGGGCCATTCCCGGGTCCCGATCCCAGTCCTGGCTCCCGGTACCGATCCCGAACCGGGGCAGCCATTCCCGGTACCAAATCCCGGTACCGACCCCACATCCCGGTCCCGGTCCCGATCCCGAATCCCGGTACCGATCCCGAATCCCGGTACCGATCCCGATTCCCGGTACCGATTCCCGGTACCGATCCCGAATCCCGGTACCGATCCCGACCCCAAATCCCGGTTCCGGTCCCGGGGGGGGCCATTCCCAGATCCCGATCCCGAATCCCGGTACCGATCCCGGTTCCCGGTACCGATCCCGGTTCCCGGTACCGGGGTTGATTTTACCGGCGCCCCCTCCCTCCCCAAATCCTCCAAAATTTCCCCCAAAAAATTCCCGAAAATTCCCCCAAATTCCCCCCTCCCCTCTCCCTTTGCCCCCTCCCAAAATCCCAAAAAAATGCCCCCAAAAAAATTCCCAAAAAATCCCCAAATTTCCCCCCCTCCCCCCTCCCCTCTCCCTCTGCCCCCTCCCCAAATTCCCCAAAAAAACCCAAAAAAATCCCCCAAAAAATCCCCAATTTTTCCCCATCTCCCCCCTCCCCTCTCCCTCTGCCCCCTCCCCAAATCCCCCCCAAAAATCCCCCAAAAACCCCCAAAATTCCCTTTTTTCCCCCCGAATTCCCCCCTCCCGCCCTCCCCTTTGCCCCCTCCCCAAATTCCCGTTTTTCCCCCCAAATTTCCCCTCCCCCCCCCCGTTACTCACGAGGCCGCGCGGCCGCCGCAGCCCCCCCGGCCCGGGGGTGGGGGATGGGCTCGTGGGGGGGTGGGGGAGGGGCGGGGGGGTGGGGGGAGGGGCGGGGCGGGGGGCGGGGCCTCCGGCGGCGGCTCGAGATCCCCGTGGGCCGGGGGCGGGAAATGGGGAATTTCGGCCAAAATTTTGGGTCCTCCCCCTCAATTTTCAACCCAAAATTTTGGCGCAACCCCTTCCCCAAAATTCCTCGAATCCCCCGCCCCAGGTTTTGGGATTTTTTGGGGATTTTTTTGGGAATTTTCGGGGGTTTTTTTGGATTTTTTTTTATTTTTTGGGATTTTTGGGAGGGGGATGGAGACCCCCCCACACACCTAAAAGGTGGGAGAGTCCGGGGGCGGGGCCTAAAGGAGGGGGAGGGGTTAAAGGGGAGGAGCCAATGAGGGGAAAGGGGAGGGATGGGATTGGTGGCGGTGGGCGGGGTTAGAGAGATGTGATTGGCTGATAGGGGCGTGGCCAAAGAGCTCTGATTGGCCGCTGTGGGTGTGGCTACGAAGCGGTGATTGACAGCTCTGGGCGTGGCCAAAGAGCACTGATTAGCAGCTGGGGGCGTGGTTAAACGGAGATGATTGGCAGCTCTGATTGGCCGCTGTGGGCGTGGCCAAAGGGTGGTGATTGCTGTGGGTGTGGCTACAGAGTTCTGATTGACAGCTCTTATTGGCAACTATGGGCGTGGTTAAAGAGCTCTGATTGGCAGCTCTGATTGGTCCCTGTGGGCGTGGTTAAGGTATGGTGATTGACAACTGTGGGCGTGGCCAGACAGCGGCAATTAACATATGTGGGTGTGGCCAAACACAGATAATTTACATTTGTGGGTGTGGTTACACCACTGTGATTGACAGCAGTGGGCGTGGCTAACCCCAAACCCCTCCCCCCTCTCAGAACACAGCTTTGGGTCGGTTTCTTTTAATTTTAATAATTCATTAACAGCCCCGCCCCCTCCCCGCGGCCCCGCCCCCTTCCCTCCTGGCCCCTCCCCCTCCCCAAATTTTGGGGTCCTTTCGGGGGGTCCCAAATCCCAAATTTGGGGTCATTTTGGGGGGTCTCAGTCCCAAATTTGGGGTCATTTTGGGGGGGTCCTAAATCCAAACTTTGGGGTCATTTTAAGGGGTTCCAAATCCCAAATTTTGGGGGGTCCCAACCCCGAATTTTGGGGTCATTTTGGGGGCCCCAGTCCCAAATTTGGGGTCATTTTGGGGGGTCCCGGTCCATGGGGGGGTCTGGGGCCGTCTCGGGGGTCTGGGGGTCCTTGGGGGGTTCTGGGACCACCCCAAAAATTTGGGATTTTTCAGGGGGGTCTGGGGGCATCTCGGGGGTCTCTCCATGGATTTGGGGGTCTCTGGGGGTCTCTGGAGGGGTCTGGGGGTCTCTGGGAGGCTCCTGGTCCATGGGGGGGTCCTGGGGGTCCAAATTCTGGGCTGGGGTCTCCTCATGGGCTGAAGACCCCAGACCCTCAACCGAGGGGTCCTTAAAAGGCTGTGGGATCTCAACCAGGTTCTCACCATGGGCTGAAGACCCCAGACCCACAATTGGGGTCTCCTTGGGGGTCTCTGGGATCTCAACCCTGTTTTCCCCATGCGGTGAAGACCCCAGACCCACCACCACGTTCTCCTTGGGGGTCTCCATCAGAGTTGCCTCACATCCCGAAGACCCCAGACCCACAATTGGGGTCTCCTTGGGGGTCTCTGGGATCTCGAGCACGTTCTCCCCGTGGGCTGAAGACCCCAGACCCACAACCACGACCTCCCCAGAAGACCCCAGCCCCACAAGCACCTTCTCCTTGCGAGGCCGTGGGACCCCAGCCAGGTTCTCCCCATGGACCGAAGACCCCAACCCAACCCCAGCCAGGTTCTCCCCGTGGACCGAAGACCCCGTCCCCACCACCACGTTCTCCTCGGTGACCCGTGGGACCCCAGCCAGGTTCTCCCCATGGACCGGTCCCACCACCAGAACCTCCTGAGAACCTCCTGAGCCCACGCCAAGGTTCTCCCCATGGGCTGAAGACCCCGTCCCCACCACCACCACCTCAGCAGAAGCCCCCAGCCCCACGACCACCTTCTCTTCTGGGACCTGTGGGATCTCAACCAGGTTCTCCCCGTGGGCTGAGGATCCCGGTCCCACCACCAGAACCTCTCCAGAACCTCCTGACCCCACCCCAACCGGGTTCTCCCCACGTGCTGAAGACCCCGACCCCATCTCCACCGGGTTCTCCCCATGGACCGAAGACCCCAGACCCACAACCACGTTCTCCTTGGAGGTCTGTGAGATCTGAACCAGGTTCTCCCCATGGACTGAAGACCCCACTGCAAGGTGCTCCCCACATCCTGAAGACCCCGGCCCCATCTCCACCAGGTTCTCCCCATGGACCGGACCCCCCGTCCCCACCACCAGAACCTCACCCGAGCCCCCCATGCCCACCACCACCTTCTCCCCATGGACCGAACCCACCACGCCCACCACCACCTCCTCCTTTGGAACCCGCGGGACCCCAACCAGGTTCTCCCCATGGACCGGTCCCACCACCAGAACCTCTCCAGAACCTCCTGAGCCCACCCCAACCACGTCCTCCCCATGGACCGAAGACCCCGTTCCCACCACCAGAACCTCACTGGAAGCTCCTGACCCAACCTCAAGGTTCTCCCCGTGGACTGAAGACCCCGTCCCCATCTCAACCAGGTTCTCCCCACGAACTGAAGACCCCATCCCCACCACCACAACATCCTTGGAGGGCTGTGGGACCCCAACCAGGTTCTCCCCATGGACCGACCCCACCACCAGAACCTCCCGAGAACCTCCCGATCCCACCCCAACCACGTCCTCCCCACATCCTGAAGGCCCCATCCCCATCTCCCCGTGGACCGAAGACCCCATCCCCACCACGACAACATCCTTTGAAGGCTGTGGGACCCCTACCACGTTCTCCCCGTGGACCGAAGACCCCAACCCAACCCCAGCCAGGTTCTCCCCATGGACCGAAGACCCCAACCCAACCCCAGCCAGGTTCTCCCCACATCCTGAAGACCCCAACCCAACCCCAGCCAGGTTCTCCCCGTGGACCGAAGACCCCAACCCAACCCCAGCCAGGTTCTCCCCGTGGACCGAAGACCCCAACCCAACCCCAGCCACGTTCTCCCCATGGACTGAAGCCCCCATCCCCACCACCAGAACCTCTTTAGAACCCCCCATGCCCACCGCTGCCTGCCCCTCGGAACCCCCCGAGACCCCACCGCCGCCGCCGCCCGCCCTTGGCGCCGCCCGCTTTGTGCATCTTGCGGTGCTTCCAGAGGTTGGAGAAGGAGCGGTAGCACTTGCCGCACTCCTGGCAGCGGTACGGCCGCTCGCCCGTGTGGATGCGCCGGTGCTCGGCCAGCCGCACGGCGATGGCGAAGCTCTTGCCGCACTCCTGGCAGCGGTACGGGCCGCTCGCCCGTGTGCAGCCGCCGGTGGTCCTTGAGGTGCGTGGACTGCCGGAAGGCCTTGCCGCACTCGGGGCACGGGTACGGCCGCTCGCCCGTGTGGATGCGCCGGTGCACCGCCAGCGACGTCTCCGTGCTGAACAGCTTCTTGCAGTCCTCGCACTCCAGGTTTTTCGACCCGAAATGGCGCCTCCTGGGGTCCAGGGGGCTGGGGGGGGAGGTCTTGGGGCCTGCCGGGGGTTTGGGGGCCGCCATGTTGGGGCTGGGAGACATTTTGGATGCGGCAGGAAGTCCGCCGGCGGACATTTTGGATGCGGCAGGAAGTCCGCCGGCATCCATGTTGGATCCTACAGGAAGTCCGCCGGCGGACATTCTGGACTCCAGAACGGTGGAGGCAGCCATTTTGGACTCCGACGCCATTTTGGATTCCGAAACCATTTTAGATCCTGAAACCATCTTAGATCCTGCCGCCATATTGGAGTCTGAAACCACCTTAGATCCTGCCGCCATGTTGGATTCCACCGCCATACTGGATTCCACCGCCATATTGGACCGCGCCGCCATCTTGGATTCCGGCCCCTCGCTGACCATTTGACCATCGTCGCCCACGCCGTGCGTCCGCTCGTGCGCCCGCAGCCGCGCCGCCGTGCTGCATTTCTTCCCGCACGTGCCGCACTCCAGCTTCCAGCCGGCGTGGCTGCACCGGTGCTCCCGCAGCGCCGCCGCCGTGGCGAACGCCGCCCCCGCAGCCCTCGCACCTCATCGGCTGCCGGCCCGAGTGGCCGAGCAGGTGCACGTCCAGCAGCCTCCTCAGCAGGAAGCTCCGCCCGCACTGCGGGCACTTGTAGGGGAACTCGCCGCTGTGGTGGGCGCGGTGCAGCAGCAGCCGGTGCGGCCGCTGGAAGCGCAGCCCGCAGTCGCTGCAGCGGTGCGGGAAGCGCCGCAGGTGCAGCTGCAGGTGCTGCCGCAGCGTGGAGTTCTGGGCGAAGCGTTTGTGGCACTCGGGGCACTCGTGGGGGCGCTCCCCGGTGTGGGTCAGGTTGTGCCGGATCAGGTTGGCGTGCGAGTTGAAGGTTTTGCCGCACTCCTGGCACGGGAAGGGGCGCTCCCCGGTGTGCGTGCGGGCGTGGTTGCGCAAGTGCGACGACTTCTTGAACATCTTGCCGCAGGTGCCGCAGCGGTGCCGCCGCTCCAGCCGGTGCACGAAGCGCTGGTGCCGCGCCAGCGCCGCCGCGCTCGGGAACCTCTTCTGGCACACCCCGCACTCCAAACTCACCTCGGGCTGGTCCAACACCGGCTCCGGGAGGGGAATCGAGGTCGGCACGGCGTGGGAGCGCCGGTGGTAGAGGAATTTGGTCATGTTGGTGAAGGTTTTGCCGCAGGCGCAGCGATGCAGGGGCTCGGCGACGCCGTGCCCCGCGCCGGTGCGCCAGCAGCGCCGCCTCCGTGTCCAGCGCCAGGCCGCAGTCCAGGCACAGGAAGAGCGAGTCGCCGGGCGTGGGGCGGCGCGGGTGCCGGCGCAGCTCGGCCGGGTCCGGCAGCACCCGCGGGCACAGCGGGCACTGGAAGGCGCCCAGGGCGTGGCAGCGCAGGTGCGAGCGCAGCAGCCGCGCTGACGGCAGCAGCTCCCGGCAGTGGTGGCACCGCGGCTCCGGCGGCGGCGCCGGCGTCACCCGCGGGCGCCAGGTGCGTCACCTGGTGCTCCAGAAAGTCTTTGGGGGCTCTGGAAGAGCTGGAGGCACTCCCCGCACTCGTACAGCAAGAGCTGGATGGAGCCGTCGGCGCTGGCCGGGGTCTCCGCGGCCAGCTCGGCGCACAGCTCGGCGTTCTCGGCGTTGTGCTTGCGGTACGAGTGCTCCAGGTCCACCCTGGCCGTGGTCTGGGGCGAGTTGGCGGCGTTTCGGTGGCTCTGGCGGTGGGCCAGCCACAGGTCCTGGCTCTGGAACAGCGCCCGGCACTCGGGGCACTCGAAATGGATGGAGGAGGAGTTCGGGGAGGGTTTTGGGGGGTCCCCCAGAAATTTGAGGGTGGAGCTCTTGGTGGACACCTGAAGAGTTCGGGGAGGGTTTTGGGGGCATCGCCCAAAAACTTGAGGTGGAGTTCCTGGTGGTGGAGGCCGGCGGAGTTTGGGGAGGGCTTCGGGGGGTCTCCGGGGGTCCCCAGAAGCTTCAGGTGCAGCTCCTGGTGCTCCAGCAGCTGCCCGGGCGTGAGCAGCAGCGCGCCGCACTCCAGGCACTGGAACTGGCTGGGCGCCTCGGCCAGCAGCTCGCCCAGGTGGGGCTGGGGGCTCACCTGGGCAGGCAGAGGGGCCGGGGGCATCTGGGGAGGGGTCTGGGCGGGCTCGGGGGGCTGCAGGTGCTGCTGGTGTGCAGCAGCGCCTCCTCCAGCGACGGCGACAGGTGCGAGCACTCGGAGCACACGTAGCGGTGCTCCAGCAGGAGCAGGGTTTCCTCCGGGGTGGACATCTGGGGGGCAGATCGGGGCGAAATTGGGGGGGAATTGGGAAAAAATGGGGGAGAAACGGAGAGAAGTGGGGAAAGAACGGGTTAAAATGGTGAAAAAAACGGTAGAAAAAACGATGAAAAATGGGGGAAAAAGGGGGGAGGGAAGGGGGGAAAAAAGGGGGGCAGGAAATGGGAAAATTTGTGGGGGAAATGGGGGAAAAAAGGGAAAAAGGGGGGAGAAATGGTGAAAAAATAAAATGGTAAAAAACGGTGAAAAAATGATGAAAAAAGGGGGAAAAAGGGGAGAAAAAAAAGGGAAATATGAGGAGGGAAAATGGGGAATAAAAGGGGGGAAAAGGGGGAGAAATGGGGAAAAAAGGGGGAGAAATGGAGAAAGAATAGGTTAAAATGGTGAAAAAAAGGTGAAAAAAAAGAAGAAAAAATGGTGAAAAGAGGGGGGAAAAGAGGGGGAAATAGAAGGGAAAAAAGGGGGGGAATGGGGAATAAAAGGGGGGAAAATGGGGGAGAAATTGGGAAAAATAGGGGAAAAGGGGGGGAGAAATTGGGAAAAATAAGTTTAAATGGTGAAAAAACGGTGGAAAATGAAGAAAAATGGTGAAAAAAAGGGGGGGGGAAAGGGAAATAAAAGTGGGAAAATTTAGGAAATAAAGGAGGGGAAAAGAGGGGGAAATGAGGAAAAATGGGGGAAAAAAAGGGAAAAATGGGGGAGAAATGGAGAGAAATGGGGAAAGAATGGGTTAAAATGGTGAAAAAACAGTGAAAAATTGAAAGAAAAATGGGGGAAAAGGGGGGGAAATTGGAGGAGGGAAAGGGGGGAACAAAAGGGGGGAAAATGGGGAATAAAAGGGAGGAAAAACGGGGAAATAGGGGGAAATAAAACTGGGGAAAATGGGGGGAAATGGGGAAAAAAACAAATCAAAACTCATTTGAGTTAAAATGGTGAAGAAACAGTGGAGAAATGGGGAAAAATAGAGAAAAAAGGGGAAATAAAAGGGGATAAAATGGGGAGAAAATGAGGGGGAAAATGGGGAAAAGGGGGCAAAAATTGGGAGAAATCGGGATAAACAAGAGGAAAATGGGGAGAAATGGGGTTAAAATGGTGAAAAAGAGGAGGGAAAGGGGGGGAAAAGGGGGAGAAAAAAGGGGGGAAATTGCGAAAAAATGGGGGAGAAATGGAGGGAAAAAAGGGGGGCATTGGGGTGGAGAAAGGGGGGAATAGGGAATAAAAGGGGGAAAAAGGAGAAAAATGGGGAAATAAAGGGGGAAAATGAGGGGAGAAAATGGGGGAAAACTGGGAAATAAACGGGGGAAAATGGGGAGAAATGGGGAATAAAAGAGGAAAAATAATGGGAAATGGGGAGAAAATGGGGGAAATAGGGTATAAGGGGAAGAAAAGGGTAAAAAGATGGAGAAATTGTGAAAAAAAATTGTTAAAATGGTGAAAAAACCGGTGAAAATGGGGGAAAGGGGGGGAATGGGGAAAAATGGGGTTAGAGAGGGGGAAAATGGGGAAAATTGGGAGGAAATTGGGAAAAATGGGGAAGAGAAGGAAAAAATTTGGAGACAAAATGAAAATGACAAACGGGGAGGAAATGGGGATCGGGGGTGGGGGAAATTGCGGAACAGGCCGGGAAAAATTGGGGGGAAAACGGAAAATTGAGGAGGGGGAAGAGAAACCGGAGGGCAGCGAGGGGAACCGACCCCAAAATCCCCTCAGAATCCCCCCCAAAAAAAACCCAAAATATCCCAAAAAGCCCCAGAAAACCCGAAAATTCCCTAAAAAACCCCAAAATCCCCTCGGAAAAACCCCCGAAATCCCCCCCGAAAACCCCAAATCCTCTCAGACCCCTCAGCCCCCCCCGGACCCCTCAGACAGCCCCGACCCCGCCCCGGGACCCCCCAAAATTCCCCAAAATTTCCCCAAATTGCCCCAAAAACCCCCCCGGTCCCTCCCCCCCCCCTTCACCTCGGCCCCGCTCGCGCTCTCCCTCACGAGGCCCCGCCCCTCGGCCGGCACACCCCAACAAGGCGCGCTCTGATTGGCCGCTTCCACCACGCCCGTCGCACGGCGGGCAAATCAGAGCGCAGCGCGCTGCCGCGCTGACGTCAGAGGCGGGGCGTTCCGCCATTTTGGGAGCGGGAGGAACCAAGGCGGCGCTGAAGGCGGGGGGGAGGTTCCAAATAAAACGATTTTTTGGGGGGAAAATGCGGAATTTTGGGGGCTTCAAGGGCAGGGTTGGAGAGGGCGGCACGGACTGAACCAAGTGCGGGCTCGCGGGGCTGGAAACAGCGCGGTTTGGGCGGGGTTTGAGGCGGTTTGGAACGGACCAAGGGCGATGTGAGGGAGGTTGGAGCGTACCAAGTTGGGGTTTGAGGGGGGGTGAGGATTGTACCAAGAGGGTGGGAAAGGGGGGACTTGGGGCCCGCCATAAACGGGCAATGCTTGGGGGCGTGGCTTATGTGTTAATGTAATTATATCTTTATTTAGAGCATTTACATATTCATTATATATTTCTTTATAATCGTTATATCCTGACTATATATTTAGTTGTAATCTTTGTATATTTATTATATATTTATGTGCAATGTTTGTATATTTAGTATATATTTATTATACAATTATTTATAATCGTTAGATATTTATTACATATTTCTTTATAATATTTTTATCTTTGTTATATGTTTATTTACGGTATTTATATATTCATTGTATATTGTTACAAGATTTCTACATTTATTATACATTTATAATCTATCTATTTACAATATTTTTATGTTTGTCATTATCTGTTCTATATTTATAATATATCTATTTGGCGTATTTATATATTTATTATCTATTTATTTGGGGTAGTTATATATTTATTATAGATTTAATACAGATTTATTTATAGTAGTTATATATTCCTTATAGATGTAATACAAATTTATTTATAGTAGTTATATATTTATTATAGATTTAATACAAATTTATTTATAGTAATTATAGACTTATTATAGATATATTTATAATCTTTATTATATATTTATTTACAATCTTTATATATTTTTATATATTTTTCTATATTTGTTATATATTTATTTGAAATATTTCCTATTTATTATATATATATTTTTTGAATTTTTATATTTTTTATATATTTATTATGTATTTTTATAATCATTATATATTCACTGTATACTTATAATCTTTATTTGTTATATATTTACTTTCACGGGAATTATATGTCCAGTATGGACCAGTATAAACCAGTACAGACCAGTACGGACCAGTTTAATCTCCCGGTAACTCCAGTGGAGCTTCTTCCTCCTCCCAGTATAACCCAGTTTGTTCCCCCAGTCCCTCCCAGTACAAACCAGTAACCCCAAACTCCTTTTAACCCTTTCCAGTCCATCCCAGTCCATCCCAGTTTATCCCAGTACAAACCAGTAACCCCAAATCCCCATTTAACCCTTTCCAGTCCCTCCCAGTTTGTCCCATTTCTCTCCCAGTCCCTCCCAGTACAAACCAGTAACCCCAAACCCCTTTTTAACCCTTTCCAGTCCCTCCCAGTGCATCCCAGTTTGATCCCAGTTTGATCCCAGTTTAATCCCAGTTCCCTCCCAGTTTATTCCCAGTCCATCCCAGTACAAACCAGTATCCCCCAAACGCCTTTTTAACCCTTTCCAGCCCATCCCAGTTTATCCCAGTCCATCCCAGTGTCCCCCAATCCCCCCCAGTCCCTCCCAGTCCAGCCCAGTTTCATCCCAGTTTAATCCCAGTATGATCCCAGTTCCCTCCTAGTTTATTCCCAGTCCCTCCCAGTCCATCCCAGTCCCTCCCAGTACAAACCAGTAACCCCAAATCCCCTTTTAACCCTTTCCAGCCCATCCCAGTTTATCCCAGTACAAACCAGTGTCCCCCAATCCCCATTTAACCCTTTCCAGTCCCTCCCAGTCCCTCCCAGTTCATCCCAGTCCATCCCAGTGTCCCCGGTCCCCCCCAGTCCGTCCCAGTCGCTCCCAGTACGAATCGGGGTTGTTTTTATTGCATTGTATCAAAGGTGGTTAAAAGGTTATTTACAGGCCACACCCACCGAGGGGGGCGGGGGCCCTCCCTTGGCCACGCCCACCCTCATACATTATTCATTTCCCCGCCCCCTCCCACCCCCCATAAATTGTGCGCAGCGTGGGGGGGAGGGGCCAAACCCGCGCCCCTCCCCCACCCCCCAATGGCTTTGAGGCCCCTCCCCCGCTCTCAGGGGGGCGTGGCTCGTGAAGGGGGCGGGGTTTGTGGGGTGTGGGCGGGGCTTATCCCGTTTAACCCCTCCCCTTTTCGAACATCCCCCCAATCCCCTCCCCGCCCACCCCCCCCCAATTTTTGCGTTGTCCCCTCCCCCCTCCCGCGGTTGGGGGCGGGGCCAGCGGGGGTGGGCGCCCCGCCCCCTCCGCAGGCCCCGCCCCCCGCCCCTCCCCCCCCCTCAGATGAAGAATTCCTCCTTGCGCTTCCCCCCCTCCCCCCCCCAGGAACGCCTCGCGCGCCTCCCCCTGGTCCTCCAGGGCGCTGGCCTCGTGCGTCAGGTACGAGCCTGGAATTGGGGCGAAAAACGGCGAAATTGGTAAATTCCCGAAATTTGGGGAAAAACGGGGAATTCGGGCGAAATTTGGGCGAAAAACGGGGAAAAAATGGGGAGAACGTGAGGGAAATATGGGGGAATATTGTGCTGGCCTCGTGCGTCAGGTACGAGCCTGGAATTGGGGCGAAAAAAACGGCGAGTTTGGTAAATTCCCGAAATTTGGGGAAAAAACGGGGAATTCGGGCGAAATTTGGGCGAAAAAACGGGGAAAAAATGGGGAAAATGCGAGGAAAATATGGGCGAATATTGTGCTGGCCTCGTGCGTCAGGTACGAGCCTGGAATTGGGGCGAAAAACGGCGAAATTGGTAAATTCCGGAAATTTGGGGAAAAAAACGGGGAATTTGGGCAAAATTTGGGCGAAAAAACGGGGAAAAAATGGGGAAAACATGAGGAAAATATGGGGGAATATTGCGCTGGCCTCGTGCGTCAGGTACGAGCCTGGAATTGGGGCGAAAAACGGCGAAATTGGTAAATTCCCGAAATTTGGGGAAAAAACGGGGAATTCGGGCGAAATTCGGGCGAAAAACGGGGAAAAAATGGGGAAAACGTGAGGAAAATATGGGGGAATATTGTGCTGGCCTCGTGCGTCAGGTACGAGCCTGGAATTGGGGCGAAAAACGGCGAGTTTGGTAAATTCCCGAAATTTGGGGAAAAAACGGGGAATTCGGGCGAAATTCGGGCGAAAAACGGGGAAAAAAATGGGGAAAACGTGAGGAAAATATGGGGGAAATTGTGCTGGCCTCGTGCGTCAGGTACGAGCCTGGAAATGGGGTGAAAATCGGGGAATTTGGGGGCGTTTGGGGACACACCCAGGATGTCCCCAGCCCTCCCTGGCCACGCCCCCACAGCCCCACCCACGCCTTGACCACGCCCCTTGTTCCTCCTACCCTGCCCCCTCATGAGGCCCCCGCCCACTCCTGGAGCCTGGTCCCACCCCAAACCACGCCCATTTTATGAAACCCCGCCCGTTTTGGGAGGCCCCGCCCCCTTTTGGAAGCCCCGCCCACCTTTCTGCCGCACGGAGCACCAGACGAGCGCCCCCAGCAGGAGCAGCAGCAGGAACACGAGCAGCGCCAAGGCCCCGCCCACCACGGCGAAAGGCCCCGCCCCCTGCGCCGCCACCCACCGCACCTGGGTCTGTGGGGGGGAGGGGGAGGGGCTGTCAGGTGTGACCAGGTGTGTGCCAGGTACGACACAGGTGTATTACACCCAACCCCAGGTGTGCCCAGGTGTGCCCCAGGTGTGCCCAGGTGTGCCCTAGCTGTGCCCAGGTATGACCCAGGTGTGCCCCAGGTGTGCCCAGGTGTGCCCCAGGTGTGCCCAGGTGTGACCTGGGTGTGCCCAGGTGTGCCCCAGGTGTGCCAAGGTGAGGTTGGGTGTGCCCAGGTATGACCCAGGCGTGTCCAGGTGCCCCCATGAGGAACCCCAGGTGCCCCCAGGTGTACTCAGGTACAACCCAGGTGTGCCCAGGTGCCCCCCCCAGGTGTGCCCAGGTGTACTCAGGTGTGTCCAGGTGTGCCATACCCACCCCCAGGTGTGCCCAGGTGTGTGCCCAGGTGCCCCTAGGTGTGCCCAGGTGCCCCACTATGTGCCCACAGGTGTGCCCAGGTGTGCCATACCCACCCCAGGTGTGCCCAGGTGCCCCACAGGTGTGCCCAGGTGTGCCATACCCACCCCAGATGCCCCCAGGTGTGCCCAGGTGTACCCAGGTGTGCCCAGGTGTGCCATCCCCACCCCAGGTGTGCCCAGGTGTACCCAGGTGTGAGCTCAGGTGTGCCCAGGTGTGCCATACCCACCCCAGGTGTGCCATCCCCACCCCAGGTGCCCCCAGGTGCCCTCCCAGGTGTGCCCAGGTGTGCTCAGGTGTGCCCAGGTGTGCCGTCCCCACCCCAGGTGCGCCCAGGTGCCCTCCCAGGTGTGCCCAGGTGTGCCCAGGTGTGCCCAGGTGTGCCCAGGTGTGCCGTCCCCACCCCAGGTGCGCCCAGGTGCCCCCCCAGGTGTGCCCAGGTGTGAGCTCAGGTGTGCCCAGGTGTGCCCAGGTGTGCCATCCCCACCCCAGGTGTGCCCAGGTGTGCCCAGGTGTGCCCAGGTGCCCCTCCACGTGTGCCCAGGTGTGCCGTCCCCACCCCAGGTGCGCCCAGGTGCCCCCCCCGGCACTCACCGTACACCACCAGCACGTAGGTGTCGTGGGCGCGGCCGTGGGCGTTGCCCACCTGGCAGGTGTAGGTGCCGTTGTCCTGCGGCGCCAGCGCCGGCAGCGTCAGCCGCTCGCCCTCGGCGCGGGCGCGGGGCGGCAGCGACTCGTTCCCCCGGCTCCAGGACACCTCCGTGGGGCTGCAGGTGGGCACAGGGGGGCACAGGTGGGCACAGGTAACTCCAAACCCCAAAAAATCCCCATTTTTTACCCATTTTCCACCCAATTTTTGCCATTTCCCCCCCATTTCTTCACCCCCAGGTGTGCCCAGGTGTGCCACAGATACCCCCAGCTATCACCAGGTGCCCCCAGATGGGCACAGGTAACTCCAAACCCCAAAAAATCCCCGTTTTTTACCCAAATTTCACCCATTTTTTTGCCATTTTCCCCCATTTCTCCACCCCCAGGTGTGCCCAGGTGTGCCACAGATACCCCCAGATACCCCCAGGTGTCACCAGGTGCGCCCAGGTGGGCACAGGTAACTCCAAACCCCAAAAAATCCCCGTTTTTTTACTCATTTTTCACCCAATTTTTGCCATTTTTCCCCATTTCTCCACCCCCAGGTGTGCCCACAGAGGTCACCAGGTGAGACCCAGGTGTTGCCAGGTGTGCCCAGGTGTGCCCAAAAAAAATGAAATTTCCCCTTAAAACCCCCATTTTTAACCCGTTTTCCACCCAACTTTCACCGGTTTTGCTCCCCCCAGGTGCCCCCAGGTGTGCCCAGGTGTGCCCAGGTAACTCCAAACCCCCCAAAATCCCCGTTTTTTCACCCGATTTTCGCCCCGTTTTTTTCCTTTACCCCCTCCCAGGTGCCCCCAGGTGTGCCCCCAGGTGTGCCCAGGTGTGTGCCCGCCCCCCCCCAGCCTTACCGGGGGTTGCCGTTGATGGCACAGGTGAGCACCAAGGTGTCGCCTTCGCGCAGGACGCTCTGCGAGGGGTGGATCCGCACCGAGGGGGGGTCTGCGGGCACAGGGGGGCGCGGTTGGCACCTGGGCACACCTGGGTACGCCTGGGTACACCTGGTGGCACCTGAGATGTACCTGGGCACACCTGGTGACAACACCTGGTGGCACCTGGAGCCCCATGGTGGCACCTGAGTGCCTCATGTTGGCACCTGAGATGCACCTGGTGGCACCTGGGATGCACCTGGTGGCACCTGGCGGCACACGGGGACACCCGAGTACACCTGTGCACACCTGGTGGCACATCTGGGCACACCTGGTGGCACCTGAGATGCACCCGGGTACACCTGGTGGCACCCGGCACCTCCCTGGGCACGCCTGATGGCACTTGGTGGCGCCTGGGTACACCTGAGATGCACCTGGGCACACCTGGCACACACCTGGTGCCGCCTGTCCCCATGTCCGCAGTGTTACCCATCTTCCCGGCCCCTCCCAGTACAAACCGGTACAAACCAGTCCAAACCAGTCCAAACCAGTTTAAACCAGTACAAACGAGTGACCCCCAACCCCTTTAACCCTTTCCCAGCCCCTCCATGCACTCGCAGCTCCCCCTGGTGGCGGCTTTGGGAACTGCAGCGCCCTCCTGGTATAAACCAGCGACCCCCAAATCCCCCCAAATCCCCCCAAAACCGCAACCCAGCCCCTCCATTTCCCCCTCCCAGTATATCCCAGTCCCTCCCAGTTTATCCCAGTACAAACCAGTGACCCCAAACCCCCTTTAACCCTTTCCCAGCCCCTCAATGCACTCGCAGCTCCCCCTGGTGGCGGCTTTGGGAACTGCAGCGCCCTCCCAGTTTGTCCCAGTATAAACCAGTACAAACCAGTGATGCCAAACTCCATCCCAGTACAAACCAGTGACCCCCAAACCCCCTTTAACCCTTTCCCAGTCCCTCCCAGTATAACCCAGTCCATTCCCAGTTCCATCCCAGTATAACCCAGTCCATTCCCAGTCTCCCTCCATGCACTCGCAGCTCCCCCTGGTGGCGGCTTTGGGAACTGCAGCGCCCTCCCGGTTTATCCCAGTTCATCCCAGTTTATCCCAGTTTATCCAGTACAAACCAGTGACCCCCGAACCCCCCTCCTGGTCCCTCCCCGGTCCGTCCCGGTCGGCTCCCGGCGCGGGTGCTCACACTGCACGTCCAGCTGGTACTGCGTCTGCCGGCGCTGCCCCCGGCCCAGCGCGGGGGTGCGTGGCCTCGCAGGTGACGATGGCGCCGTGGTCGCGCCGCTCCGGCCGCAGGTGCAGCACCGAGCGCTGCCAGAACACCTTGCCCTCCTGCCGGTGGCTGCTGCGCCCTGCAAGGTGGGCACAGGTAAGGACGGGTGTGCCCAGGTGTGCCCAGGTACCCCCAGGTGTCTCCCAAGGTGGGCACAGGTACCCCCCAGGTGTGCCCAGGGTGTCCCCCAGGTACCCACAGATATCCCCAGGTACCCCCCATATGTGTCCATAAGGACCCCCAGGTACCCTGAGGTGTGCCCCAGGTGTGCCCAGGTGTGCCCAGGTACCCCCAGGTACCCTGAGGTGTGCCCCAGGTGTGCCCAGGTGTGCCCAGGTACCCCCCAGGTATCCTCCCAAGGTGGGCACAGGTACTCCCAGGCGTGCCCAGGTGTGTCCCCAGGTACCCCCATATGTGTCCATAAGGACGCCCAGGTACCCTGAGGTGTGCCCCCAGGGTGTGCCCCAGGTACACCCAGGTACCCCCAGGTACCCCCAGGTACCCCCAGGTGTGCCCGGCTGTGCCCAAAATCCCAATTTTCTCTCAAAAAACCCCCCAAATTTCCATCCATTTTCACCCAATTTTCACCGTTTTCCCCCATTTTCTTCCCCCCAGGTGTGCCCAGGTAACTCCAAACCCCCCAAAATCCCCATTTTTTCACCCCGATTTTCACCCAGTTTTTTCCCTTTACACCCCCTCCCAGGCGCCCCCAGGTGTGTTTCCTGCCCCCGCCAGGTGTGTGCCCAGGTGAGCTCACCTGGCAGCTCGCGGCGGTCGCAGGTACCAGCGCAGCGTCGCCATCGGCCGCGCCCGCGGCACCAGGCAGGTGAGCTCCAGCTCCTCCCCCTCCACGGCCAGCGCCCCCCGCCTCGACCAATGGCGGCTCGGGGGGCACTGCGGGGGGGACAGGTGGGACACAGGGGAGAGACAGGTGGGACATGGACAGGTGAGAGACAGGTGGGACATGGACAGGTGAGATGGGACAGGTGAGATGGGACAGGTGAGACATGGACAGGTGAGACACAGGTGAGAGACAGGTGGGACATGGACAGGTGAGATATGGACAGGTGAGATAAGGACAGGTGAGATATGGACAGATGGGACAGGTGAGATATGGACAGGTGAGATTGGACAGGTGAGATGGGACAGGTGAGATATGGACAGGTGAGATGGGACAGGTGAGACATGGACAGGTGAGATGGGACAGGTGTGACATGGACAGGTGGGACATGGACAGGTGAGATGGGACAGGTGAGATGGGGACCAGGTGAGATGGGACAGGGGAGATGGGACAGGTGAGATATGGACAGGTGAGATGGGACAGGTGAGATATGGACAGGTGAGACATGGACAGGTGAGATATGGACAGGTGAGATATGGACAGGTGAGACATGGACAGGTGAGATATGGACAGGTGAGATGGGACAGGTGAGACATGGACAGGTGAGACGTGGACAGGTGTGACATGGACAGGTGAGATGGGGACAGGTGAAATGAGACAGGTGAGATATGGACAGGTGAGATAAGGACAGGTGAGACATGGACAGGTGAGATAAGGACAGGTGAGATGGGACAGGTGAGACATGGGACAGGTGAGACATGGACAGGTGAGAGGGGTGCCATCCAGGTGAGCCAGGTGGACACAAGTGACCGCCAGGTCAGCCAGGTGACATCCAGGTGAGCACCAGGTGAGATCCAGGTGAGATCCAGGTGAGCACCAGGTGACACAGGTGGCATCCAGGTGAGCACCAGGTGAGATCCAGGTGAGATCCAGGTGACACAGGTGGCATCCAGGTGACATCCAGGTGAGCACCCAGGTGAGGTCCAGGCGAGGTCCAGGTGGCCCAGAAGGACGACAGAGACAGGAGCACGCAGGTGAGGGCCGAGCTCGGGGCACAAAGGGACAGCCGTGCCCAGGTGTGCCCAGGTAACACAAACCCCCCAGAATCGCCGTTTCTGCCCCGATTTTCACCCCGTTTTTTCTGTTTTTCCCCTCCCGGGCGGGCCCAGGTGCGCGCCCAGGTGCGCCCGTACCCAGCACGGTGAGCGTGGCGATCTGGTGGTGCGTGTCGTCGGCGTACAGCTGGCAGAAGTAGCCGCCCTCGTCCTCGAGCCGCGCGCTGCGCGCCAGGCGCAGCCGCAGCCGCCGCCGGCTGAACTCGGCCAGCTCGAAACGCTCGTCCTTCAGCGCTGGGGACAAACGGGGACATCGGGGACATTGGGGACATTTGGGGACATTTGGGGACATTGCGGGGTCACCCAGGGGGTCACAGGGTCACCCGCGGGGTCACAGAGCCACCCCCAGCTCGAAACGCTCGTCCTTCAGCGCTGGGGACATTGGGGACATTTGGGGTCACCCAGGGGGTCACAGGGGTCACCCCACGGGGTCACAGGGTCACCCACGCAATGTCCCCCACAGTGTCCCCAAATCTCATCTCTCCCAATTTCCCCCCATCTTTCCCTTAAATTTCCCCATTTTTCCCCAACGTTCCAAATGCCCCCAGTCCCCCCCCCAATGTCCCCAAACGTCCCCAATCCCCCCCAAATGTCCACAAATCTCATTTTTACCATTTTTCCCCCAAATTCCCCCAACATCCCCAAAGTCCCCAACACCCCAATGTCCCCCAATGTCCCCCAAATCACATTTCCCCAAATTTCCCCATTTTTCCCTTAAATTTCCCCATTTTTCCCCAACGTTCCAAATGCCCCCAGTCCCTCAATCCCCCGCAATGTCCCCAAATGTCCCCAACGTCGCCGAATCTCATTTTCCCCCAATTTTCCACCATTTCCTCCCCCCCCATTTTCCCCCCCAAATTTCCCATAAATTTCCCCCATTTTTTCCCATAAATTTTCCCCATTTTCCCCCCAAATTTCCCATAAATTTCCCCATTTTCCCCCCAAATTTCCCATAAATTTCCCCATTTTTCCCCCCAAATTCCCCATAAATTTCCCCATTTTTTTCCCCCCAAATTTCCCATAAATTTCCCCCATTTTCCCCCCAAATTCCCCATAAATTTCCCCATTTTCCCCCCAAATTTCCCATAAATTTCCCCCATTTTCCCCCCAAATTTCCCATAAATTTCCCCCCATTTTCCCCCCCAAATTTCCCATAAATTTCCCCTTTTTCCCCCCCAAATTTCCCATAAATTTCCCCATTTTTTCCCCCCAAATTTCCCATAAAATTTCCCCGTTTTTTCCCCCAAATTTCCCCATTTTTTCCCCCCAAATTTCCCCCATTTTTTCCCCAAATTTCCCATAAATTTCCCCATTTTTCTCCCCAAATTTCCCCATTTTTTCCCCCAAATTTCCCCGTTTTTTCCCCCAAATTTCCGTGCCGTTGAAGAACAGCGTCTGCCGGGCGGGGTTCTGGATGACCACGATGGAGCCGTCGTACCTGTGCAGGTGACAGGTGATCTCGGCCGTGCCGCCCTCCAGCACCGTGACATTCTCGGCCTGCACCTCCTGAGAGTGCCCTGGGGACACAGGTGACACACAGGTGACACACAGGTGACATTGGGGACACACAGGTGACATTGGGGACACACGGGTGACACACAGGTGACACACAGGTGACATTGGGGACACACAGGTGACATTGGGGACACACAGGTGGCACACAGGTGACATTGGGGACACACAGGTGACATTGGGGACACACAGGTGGCACACAGGTGACATTGGGGACACACAGGTGGCACACAGGTGGCACACAGGTGACATTGGGGACACACAGGTGACACACAGGTGACACACAGGTGGCACACAGGTGACATTGGGGACACACAGGTGACACACAGGTGACACACAGGTGACATTGGGGACACACAGGTGACATTGGGGACACACAGGTGACACACAGGTGACACACAGGTGGCACACAGGTGGCACAGGTGACATTGGGGGCACACAGGTGACATTGGGGGCACACAGGTGACATTGGGGACACACAGGTGGCACACAGGTGACATTGGGACACACAGGTGACACAGGTGACATTGGGGACACACAGGTGACACACAGGTGACACACAGGTGGCACACAGGTGACACAGGTGACAATGGGGACACACAGGTGACACACAGGTGGCACAGGTGATGTCAGCAGTGGGACAGAGAGGACACCCCGG
>JAKDEW010001285.1:0-29376 GCA_021963965.1 Artemisiospiza belli | reverse complement strand
CAATTTTTCTTTAAAATTCCCAGATTTTTACCCAACATTTGGAGAATTTCACCCAAACTTTCAGTTCCTCCAAATTCAGCCCATTTTAAACCCTTTAAATGCCAAAACTTCACCCACAAAATCTCCTTTTTCCCTCTAAAAATCGACATTTTTTGACATAAAATCCTCATTTTTTGGACATAAAATCCTCATTTTTTCACCCAAATTCTCCATTTTTTCACCCAAATTTTTGGGAATTTGCCCAAAATCCCAGAACCATTTTAACCCTTTAAATGCCAAACTTCACCCAAAAAATCTCCTTTTTTCCCTCTAAAATCGACATTTTTTGACATAAAATCGCCATTTTTTCACAAAATTCGTCATTTTTTCACCCAAATTTTTGGGAATTTTCCCAAAATCGCTGAAATTCTCCCCAAATTCGCAGGACCCTCGGAACAAGCACAAGTTCAAGGTGCACAGCTACAGCAGCCCCACCTTCTGCGACCACTGCGGCTCGCTGCTCTACGGCCTCGTGCACCAGGGCATGAAATGCTCCTGTGAGTCAAAAATTTGGGAAATTTTGGGAAATTTTGGGCAAATTTGGGGATTTTGGGGATTTGGGAGGGTCTGGGAAAAATTTGGGGGCGGTTGGGAAAAAAAATTGGGGGGGTTTGGGGGGGTTTAAAGGGAATTTTGGGGGTTTTATTGGGATTTTTTGGGTGATTTTTTGAGTTTTATTTGGGATTTTTGGGGGGTTTTTAAGGGTTTTTTGGGGGGATTTTTGGGATTTTTGGGATTTTATTTTGAATTTTTTCAGGATTTTTTGGGGCAATTTTGGGGGGAATTTCCGAAGGAATTTTTTTTGAATTCTGAGGGGAATTGGGGGAATTTTTGGGGGATTTTGGGAGGAATTTTTTGTGGGAATTTGGGGCGAATTTTTGGGAATTTGGATGGAATTTTAAAGGGAATTTTTGGGGGAATTTGGGGAAAACGTTTGGGGATTTTTTGGGACTTTTGGGGGCGAATTTTGAGGATTTTCAGGAGAAATCTTGGGGGGAATTTTTGAGGGAACTTCGAGGGAATTTTGGGGCATTTTTGCGGAAAAAACCCACAAAAAATCCAAATAAAATTGGATTTTCTCCATTTTTGCGCTGATTTGACCCCAAAAAACTCCCAAAAATTCCCATATTTTCCCCAAATTCCCATTTTTTCCCCAACTTGTGAGACAAACGTTCAAAAATGCCATTTCTGGGGGAGATTTTGGGGAAAAATCCACAAAAAATCCATAAAAAATGCACTAAAAAATCCAAATAAAATCGGATTTTTTTCATTTTTTTTTGCATTTTGACCCCCAAAACCTCCCGAAAATTCCCAAATTTTCCCCGAATTCCCGTTTTTTTCCGGCAGGTTGTGAGGCAAACATTTAAAAATGCCATTTCTGGGGGAGTTTTTTGGGGAAAAATCCACAAAAAATCCACCAAAAATCCAAATAAAATCGGATTTTTTCCATTTTTTTTTTGCATTTTGACCCCCAAAAAACTCCCGAAAATTCCCAAATTTTCCCCAAATTCCCGTTTTTTTTGGCAGGTTGTGAGAAACACATCCACAAATGTAATTTTTGGGAGGGATTTTTGATAAAAAATCCCCCAAAAATCCAAATGAAATCGGATTTTTTCCATTTTTTTTCCATTTTGACCCCCAAAAACCTCCCGAAAAATTCCCAAATTTTCCCCGAATTCCCCGTTTTTTTTCCGGCAGGTTGTGAGATGAACGTGCACAAGCGCTGCGTGCAGAGCGTGCCCAGCCTGTGCGGGGTCGATCACACCGAGAGGAGGGGGCGCCTCCAGATCCGCATCCAGGCCCTGCCCGGGGAGCAGCTCCACGTCACAGGTACCAAAACCCCAAAAATTCCAGAAATGTTCCCAAAAAATCCCTGGGAAAATTCTGGGGATTGTCAGGGAAAAAACCCCGTGGAAATCGGGTGAAAAATGGGGAAAAAATGGGGGAAAAAGCGCAAAAATTTGGCCCAGAATTGAGATTGGAGATCCCAAAAATTCCCAGAAAAGTCCTCAAAAAATTCCCAAAAATTCCAAAAATATTCCCAAAAAATCCTTGGGGAAATTTTGGGGTTTGTCAGGAAAAAAACCCCGTGGAAATCGGATGAAAAATGGGGAAAAAATGGGGGAAAATCCTGAAAATTTGGATCAAAATTGGGGTGGGAAGGTCCTGAAAATTCACAAAAAATTCCCCAAAAAATTCCCAAAAGATCCCTGGGAAAATTTTGGGAATTGTCAGGGAAAAAACCCCGTGGAAATCGGATGAAAAATGGGGAAAATGGCAAAAATTAGGCTCAGAATTGAGGAGGGAAAATCCCAAAAATTCACCAAAAATTCACCAAAAAATTCCCAAAATTTTTGGGGAATATTCTGGAATTTTTGGGGAATTATCAGGAAAAAAACCCCGTGAAAATTGGATGGAAAATGAGGAAAAAAGGGGAAAAAAGAAGAAAATTTGGCTCAAAATTGAGATTGGAGATCCCCAAAAAAATCCCAAAAAATTCCCCAAAAATTCCCAGAAAGTCCTTGGGAAAATTTTGGGAATTATCAGGAAAAAAACCCCGTGGAAATCGGATGAAAAATGGGGGAAAAATGGGGAAAAATCGCAAAAATTTGGCTCAGAATTGAGGAGGAAAATCCCAAAAATTCCCAAAAAAATTCTCCAAAAAATTCCCAGAAAAGTCCTTGGGAAAATTTTGGAATTGTCAGGGAAAAAACCCCGTGGAAATCGGATGAAAAATGGGGGAAAAATGGGGAAAAAGCGCAAAAATTTGGCTCAGGATTGAGATTGGAGATCCCAAAAATTCCCCAAAAATTCCAAAAATTCCATTTTTTCCCCATTTTTTGCCGTATTTTCGCCATTTTTTTCACCGTTTTTCCCCAAATTTTTTCCTGAAATTCTGGAATTTTCCAGTGGGCAAAATCCAGACCCTGATCCCGATGGATCCCAAAATATTTCAGATCCCAAATCCCAAAAACGCCCAAAAATTCCATTTTTCCCCCATTTTTTTCCCCATTTTTTGCCGTATTTTTCGCCATTTTTTCACCGATTTTCGTATTTTTTCCCAAATTTTTTCCTGAAATTCTGGAATTTTCCCGTGGGCGAGGCCAGGAACCTGATCCCGAGGGATCCCAAAATATTTCAGATCCCAAATCCCAAAAAAACCCCCAAAAATCCCATTTTTCCCCCATTTTTTGGCCGTATTTTCCCCATTATTTGCCGTATTTTCGTCATTTTTTCACCGATTTTCGCCATTTTTTCACCGTTTTTTCCCCGGATTTTTTGCCAAATTCCCAATTTTTTCCCTTTTTTCCCCAGTGGGCGAGGCCCGGAACCTGATCCCGATGGATCCCAACGGGCTCTCGGACCCCTACGTGAAGCTGAAGTTGATCCCCGACCCCAAGAACGTCTCCAAGCAGAAAACGCGGACGGTGAAGGCGACGCTGAACCCGGTGTGGAACGAGGCCTTCCTCTTGTGAGAAAACGGGAAAAATCATGGGAATTTGGGAAAAAAAAAAATTGGGGGAAAATTGGGAAAAAATCGGGTGAAAATCGGGGAAAAAACGGGAAAAAATTGGGCGAAAATGGGGTGAAAATCGGGGAAAAATGGAAAAAAATTGGGTGAAAATGGGGTGAAAATCGGGGAAAAAAAGGAAAAAAATTGGGGTGAAAATGGGGTGAAAATCGGGGAAAAAAAGGAAAAAATTGGGTGAAAATGGGGTGAAAATTGGGGGAAAAAACGGGAAAAAATTGGGTGAAAATTGGGGAAAAAAAGGAAAAAAATTGGTCGAAAATTGGGTGAAAATTGGGGGAAAAAAGGAAAAAAAATGGGCGAAAATGGGGTGAAAATCGGGGAAAAAAAGGAAAAAAATTGGGTGAAAATGGGGTGAAAATTGTGGGAAAAAAAGGAAAAAAATTGGGCGAAAATTGGGTGAAAATCGGGGGAAAAAAGGAAAAAAATTGGGTGAAAATGGGGTGAAAATTGGGGGGAAAAAAGGAAAAAAATTGGGCGAAAATTGGGTGAAAATCGGGGAAAAAAAAGGAAAAAAATTGGGTGAAAATGGGGTGAAAATCGGGGAAAAAAAGGAAAAAAATTGGGCGAAAATTGGGTGAAAATTGGGGGAAAAAAAGGAAAAAAATTGGGCGAAAATTGGGTGAAAATCGGGGAAAAAATGGGAAAAAATTGGGCAAAAATTGGGTGAAAATCGGGGAAAAAAAGGAAAAAAAAACGGGCAAAAATTGGGTGAAAATCGGGGAAAAAAAGGAAAAAAATTGGGTGAAAATGGGGTGAAAATTGGGGGAAAAAAAGGAAAAAAATTGGGCGAAAATTGGGTGAAAAATCGGGGAAAAAAAGGAAAAAAAAACGGGGCGAAAATTGGGTGAAAATTGGGGAAAAAATGGGAATAAAATGGAAAAAAATGGGAATGAAATGGGAATTAAATGGGAATTAAATGGTTAAAAATGAAAAGTAAATGGGAATAAAATGGGGAAAATTGGAAGAAATAAGTGGGAGAAATGGGGGGAAAAATTGGGGAAAAAATGAGAATAAAAAGGGGAAAAAAGGGTCAAAAATGGCTAAAAAATCGGGGAAAAAAGCAGGAAAATCCGGATTTTTTCCCGAATTCTCCCAAATGTTGGGGATTTTTCCCAAATTCCGTGGAATTTTCCGGAATTTCAGCAATCCTCCGTCCCCGGGGACGCGGAGCGGCGCCTCTCGGTCGAGGTTTGGGACTGGGGGGGAAAATCTGGGAAAAATGGGGAAAAAATGGGAATAAAAATGGGAATAAAAAGGGGAAAAATTGGAGAAAAATTCAGGGAAAAATTGGAGAAAAATGGGGAAATAATGGGAATAAAAATGGGAATAAAAAGGGGAAAAATTGGGGAAAAATTGGAGAAAAATGGGGAAAAAATGGGAATAAAAATGGGAATAAAAAGGGGAAAAATTCAGGGAAAAATTGGAGAAAAATGGGGAAAAATGGGAATAAAAAGGGGAATAAAAAGGGGAAAAATTGGGGAAAAATTTCAGGGAGAAATTGGAGAAAAATGGGGAAAAAATGGGAATATAAATGGGAATAAAAAGGGGAAAATTGGGGAAAAAATGGGGAAAAAATGAGAATAAAAAGGGAAAAATGGGTCAAAAATGGCTAAAAAATCGGGGAAAAAAGCAGGAAAATCCGGATTTTTTCCCGAATTCTCCCAAATTTCTGGATTTTTCCCAAATTCCGTGGAATTTTCCGGAATTTCAGCAATCTCCGTCCCGGGGACGCGGAGCGGCGCCTCTCGTTGAGGTTTGGGACTGGGGGGAAAATCCAGGAAAAATGGGGAAAAAATGGGAATAAAAAGGGGAAAATTTCAGGGAAAAATTGGAGAAAAATGGGGAAAAAATGGGAATAAAAATGGGAATAAAAAGGGGAAAATTTGGGGAAAAATTCAGGGAAAAATTGGAGAAAAAATGGGGAATAAAAAGGGGAAAAATTGGGGGAAAAATTGGAGAAAATTGGGGAAAAAAAGGGAATAAAAAATGGGAATAAAAAATGGGAATAAAAAGGGGAAAAATTGGGGGAAAAAATGGGGAAAAAATGAGAATAAAAAGGGGAAAAATCACCAAAAAATGACTAAAAAATTGGGGAAAAAAGCAGGAAAATCCGGATTTTTTCCCAAATGTTGGGGATTTTCCCAAATTCCGTGGAATTTTCTGGAATTTCAGCAATCTCCGTCCCGGGGACGCGGAGCGGCGCCTCTCGGTCGAGGTTTGGGACTGGGGGGAAAATGCGGGAAAAATGGGGAAAAAATGGGAATAAAAATGGGAATAAAAAGGGGAAAAATTGGGGAAAAATTCAGGGAAAAATTGGAGAAAAATGGGAATAAAAATGGGAATAAGAAGGGGAAAAATTGGGGAAAAATTCAGGGGAAAATTGGAGAAAAATGGGAATAAAAATGGGAATAAAAAGGGGAAAAATTGGGGAAAATCTGAGGGAAAAATTGGGAGAAAAATGGGGAAAAAATGGGAATAAAAATGGGAATAAAAAGGGGAAAAATTGGGGAAAAATTCAGGAAAAATTGGAGAAAAATGGGGAAAAAATGGGAATAAAAAGGGGAATAAAAATGGGAATAAAAAGGGGAAAAATTAGAGAAAAATGGGGGGAAAAAGGGAATAAAAAATGGGAATAAAAAGGGGAAAAATTGGGGAAAAATTCAGGGAAAAATTGGAGAAAAATGGGAATAAAAAGGGGAAAAATTGGGGAAAAATTCAGGGAAAAATTGGAGAAAAATGGGAATAAAAAGGGGAAAAATTGGGGAAAAATTCAGGGGAAAATTGGAGAAAAAATGGGAATAAAAATGGGAATAAAAAGGGGAAAAATTGGGGAAAAATTCAGGGAAAAATTGGAGAAAAATGGGGAAAAATGGGAATAAAAATGGGAATAAAAAGGGGAAAAATTGGGGAAAAAATGGGGAAAAAATGGGAATAAAAAGGGGAAAAATGGGTCAAAAATGGCTAAAAAATCGGGGAAAAAAGCAGGAAAATCCGGATTTTTTGCCAAATTTTGGGAATTTTTTCCCAAATTCCGTGGAATTTTCTGGAATTTCAGCAATCTCCGTCCCCGGGGACGCGGAGCGGCGCCTCTCGGTCGAGGTTTGGGACTGGGGGGGAAAAATCCGGGAAAAATGGGGAAAAAATGGGAATAAAAATGGGAATAAAAAGGGGAAAAAATGGGGAAAAAATGGGAATAAAAAGGGGAAAAAATGGGGAAAAAAATGGGAATAGAATGGGAATAAAAAGGGGAAAATTCAGGGAAAAATTGGAGAAAAATGGGGAAAAATGGGAATAAAAATGGGAATAAAAAGGGGAAAAATTGGAGAAAAAATGGGGAAAAAAGGGAATAAAAAATGGGAATAAAAAATGGGAATAAAAAGGGGAAAAATTGGGGAAAAATTCAGGGGAAAATTGGAGAAAAATGGGGAAAAAATGGGAATAAAAATGGAATAAAAAGGGGAAAAATTGGGGAAAAATTCAGGGAAAAATTGGATAAAAATGGGGAAAAAATGGGAATAAAAAGGGGAAAAATTGGGGGAAAAATGGGAAAAAAACGGGAATAAAAAGGGGAAAAATCACCAAAAAATGGCTAAAAAATCGGGGGGAAAAAAGCAGGAAAATCCGGATTTTTTCCCGAATTCTCCCAAATTTCTGGATTTTTCCCAAATTTCTGGAATTTTCCGGAATTTCAGCAATCTCCGTCCCGGGGACGCGGAGCGGCGCCTCCTCGTCGAGGTTTGGGACTGGGGGAAAATCCAGGAAAAATGGGGAAAAAATGGGAAATAAAAATGGGAATAAAAATGGGAATAAAAAGGGGAAAAATTGGGGAAAATCTGAGGGAAAAATTGGAGAAAAATGGGGAAAAAATGGGAATAAAAATGGGAATAAAAAGGGGAAAAATTGGGGAAAAAATGGGGAAAAAATGGGAATAAAAATGGGAAAAATTGGGGAAAAAATGGGGAAAAAATGGGAATAAAAAGGGGAAAAATTGGAGAAAAATGGGGGAAAAAAGGGAATAAAAAATGGGAATAAAAAATGGGAATAAAAAGGGGAAAAATTGGAGAAAAATGGGGGAAAAATGGGAATAAAAAGGGGAAAAATAGGTAAAAAAATGGCTAAAAAATCGGGGAAAAAAGCAGGAAAATCCGGATTTTTTCCCAAATGTTGGGGATTTTTCCCAAATTTCTGGAATTTTCTGGAATTTCAGCAATCTCCGTCCCGGGGACGCGGAGCGGCGCCTCTCGGTCGAGGTTTGGGACTGGGACCGAACGTCCCGGAACGACTTCATGGGCGCCATGAGCTTCGGCGTGGCCGAGCTGCTCAAGGGACACGTGGACGGATGGTGATTAAAATATTAATTAATTTTGTTAATTGGGGGCAATTTGGGGCATCGGGAATTTTTGGGGAATTTTTTGGAATTTTTTTCGTGGCTTTTTTAGGGAAAAAATGGCGTTTTTGTGCAAAATAATGTGATTTTTCGGGGCTAAAAATGGGATTTTATTTTGGATTTTTAAGGACATTTCGTGGAATTTTATGGGAATTTTATGGGAATTTTGGGGTTTGGGGATTTGGGGATATTTCAGAAAATTAATTTGGAAATTTTTTGGATTTTTTGGGGGGATTTTGGAAGGTTTTTTTGATTTTTGGGGATTTTTTGGGGATTTTTTTGGGGATTTTTTGGGGATTTTTTTGGGATTTCACGAGCGCCATGAGCTTCGGCGTGGCCGAGCTGCTCAAGGGACACGTGGACGGATGGTAATTAATAAATTAATTAATTTTGTTAATTGGGGCAATTTGGGGCTTTGGGAACTTTTTGGGAATTTTTTTCGTGGCTTTTTTGGGGCTTTTTTGGGGAAAAAACGGGATTTTTATGCAAAATAATGTGATTTTTGGGGGCTAAAAATGGGATTTTTATTTTGGATTTTAAGGGCATTTCATGGGAATTTTATGGGAATTTTGGGGTTTGGGGATTTGGGGGATTTTCAGAATTTTTTTTGGAAATTTTTTGGAATTTTTGGGGAAATTTTGGAAGTTTTTTCTTGATTTTGGGGGGATTTTTGGGGTTTTTTTGGGATTTCACGAGCGCCATGAGCTTCGGCGTGGCCGAGCTGCTCAAGGGACACGTGGACGGATGGTAATTAATAAATTCATTAATTTTGTTAATTGGGAGAATTTGGGCATCGGGAATTATTTGGGGAATTTTTTGGAATTTTTTTCGCGGCTTTTTTGGGGAAAAAATGGGATTTTTGTGCAAAATAATGTGATTTTTCGGGGCTAAAAATGGGATTTTATTTTGGATTTTAAGGACATTTCGTGGGAATTTTATGGGAATTTTGGGGATTTGGGAAATTTCAGAAAATTATTTTGGAAATTTTTTGGAAGTTTTGGGGGGATTTTGGAATTTTTTTTTGATTTTTTGGGGATTTTGGAAATTTTTTTTGATTTTTGGGGAATTTTTGGGGATTTTTTGGGGGATTTTTTTGGGATTTCACGAGCGCCCATGAGCTTCAGCGTGGCCGAGCTGCTCAAGGGACACGTGGACGGATGGTAATTAAAAAATTAATTAATTTTGTTAATTGGGGCAATTTGGGGATTTTTTGGGGGGTTTTTTGGGGATAAATTCGATTTTTTAGGTAAAAAATGGGATTTTTTGGAGATAACAATTGGATGTTTTGGGATAAAAATTGGATTTTTTAAAAAAAATTTCGAAGAGGATTTTAAAGGGATTTGGGAATTTGGGAATTTTGGGGAGTTTGGAAATTTTTGGGGTTGAAAATGGGATTGATTGGGGAAAAATTTGAATTTTTAGAGGAAAACTTGGAATTGTTTGATTTTTAGGGGCATTTTTAGGGAGTTTCTGAGGGAATTTTAAAAGAATTTGGGAATTTTGGGGGATTTTGGAGAATTTTTTAGGGTTTTGGGGGCGTTCGGGGCTGATTTTTGTGGGTTTTGGGGGGAAAAATTGGATTTTTGTAAGAAAAAAAATTATTTAAAATTTTAAAGGGTATTTGAAGGGAATTTGGAGGAAAAAAGGAATTTTAGGAACGTTCATGGATTGTGGTTTTTTTTGAGGATTTTGGGGATTTTTTTTTGGGAATTTTTTAGGATTTTTTGGTGAATTTTTTGGGGAATTTTTAGGGGGGAAATTTTGGGAGGATTTTGGGAAAAATAGGGGAGAATTTGGACCAAAATTTGGAGAATTTTGGGGAAATTGGAGCGATTTTGGGAGGATTTTGGTGCTTTTTTCGTGGGGATTTTGGGCCACATTTGAGGGGGAACTCCCCACAACTCCCCAAAATTCCCATTTTTTCCCAAAATTCCCATTTTTTCCCCAATTTCCAGGTTCAAGCTGCTGAAACCAGGAGGAGGGCGAGTATTACAACGTCCCCGTGGCCGACAACCGACGACTGCGGCCCTCCGGCCCAAATTCGAGGTTTGCAGCCCCAAAATTCCCCCAAATTCCCCCAAAATTCCCAGAAATTCGGAAAATTCCCTAAAAAGAAAAAAATCTTTTTTTTTCCCAGGCCTGCAATTATCCGCTGGAGCTGTACGAGGTAAAATCGGGGGGAAATTTGGGTGAAAAATTAGGTGAAAATTGGGAAAAAATCGGAATAAATTTGGGGGGAAAATGGGGAAAAAAAGTGGGGAAAAATTGGGGGGAAATTTGGGGGGAAATGGGGAAATTTGGGTGAAAAGTTGGGGGGAAATTGGGAAAAAATCGGAATAAAATTGGGGGGGGAAATGGGGGAAATAAGTGGGGAAAAATTGGGGGGAAATTTGAAAAAAATGAGGGGAAATAAAGGGAAAAATTGAAGGAAAATTGGGGGAGAAATGGGAAAAAATAAGTGGGGAAAAATTGGGGGAAATTTGAAAAAAAATTCGGGGGGAAATTCGGGGAAATAAAGGGAAAAAATGAAGGAAAATTGGGGAGAAAATGGGAAAAAGAAGTGGGGAAAAATTGGGGGAAATTTGAAAAAAATGAGGGGAAATAAAGGGAAAAATTGAAGGAAAATTGGGGGGAAAATGGGAAAAAATAAGTGGGGAAAAATTGAGGAAAATTTGAAAAAAAATTGGGGGAAATAAAGGGAAAAATTGAAGGAAAATTCGGGAGAAAATGGGAAAAATAAGTGGGGAAAAATTGGGGGAAATTTGAAAAAAATTGGGGGAAATAAAGGGAAATAAAGGGAAAAATTGAAGGAAAATTGGGGAGAAAATGGGGAAAAAGAAGTGGGGAAAAATTGGGGAAAATTCGAAAAAAAAGTCAGGGAAAATTTGGGGAAATAAAGGGGAAAATTGAAGGAAAATTGGGGAGAAACTGGGAAAAAAAAGGGGAGGAAATCTGGGGCAATAAAGAGAAAAACTGGAAAAAAATAGAAAAAAATTGGGGAGGATGGAGGGAAATGGAGAAAATAAAAAATCCTCGGGAAAACAGGAAAAAAGGCAGAAAAAGTGGAAAAATTTGGGGGAAATTGCAAAAAAACTGTTTAAAATGGAGAAAATTTGGGACAATTTTTTAAATTTGAGGGAAATGGGGAAAAGTGAAATAAAAAGGAGGAAAAATTAAAAAAAAATTGAAATAAAAAGGGGAAAATGGGGGAAAGTTTGGGGAAAAAGGGGGGGAAATTTTGGGGGAAAAGTGCAGGAAAAAAGCCCCAAAAAGGGAAAATTGTTGGGAAATTCTGGGGAAAAATGGGAAAATATTCCAAAAAAAAAGGGGGGCAAATGAGGGAGATGTGGGAAAAAATTGGGGGGGGGAAAAGGAAAATGGGGGGAAAAGTGCAGGGAAAAAAAAGGGAAAATTGTGGAAAAAATTGAAAAAAAAATTGGAAAAAAAAGGGAAAAAATGGGGAAAATTGTTGAAAAAATGGGGGAAAAATGGGGAAAATGAGGGAAAATTATGGAAAAAATTAAAAATGGGTAAATTAAGGGAAAAGAAGAGAAATAATTTGGGATTTTGTCGTTGCAGAAAGTGCGGAGGGGCCCCGGCCCCTCCCCCAGCCCTGGGCCCCTCCCCCCTCCCCTCCCCCACCGAGCCCAAGCGGAGCCCGGGGGGCAGCGGCCGCTCCCAGCTGGGCGATTTCACCTTCCTGATGGTGCTGGGCAAGGGCAGCTTCGGAAAGGTCAGAGAATTCCCCAAATTCCCCAAATTCCAGGAAAAATTCGGGGAAAAACGGCGAAAAAAACGGCGAAAAAAACGGCCAAAAAATGAGGAAAAAATGACGAAAAACGGCCAAACCTAGGGGGGAAAAGTGGCCCCAAAGCAACCCCAAACTACCCCAAAATTCAGCTGCAGGGAGGTGAGGTCACAGAATTCCCAAAATTTCAGGAATTTGGGAATATCCAGAATAAATTTGGGAAAAAACAGTGAAAAAATGGCGAAAAACGGCCAAAAAATGACGAAAAATTGGCCAAAATAGGTGAAAAAGTGGCCCCAAACCACCCCAAATGACCCCAAAATTCAGCGGCAGGGAGGTGAGGTCACAGAATTCCCAAAATTTCAGGAATTTGGGAATATCCAGGAAAAATTTGGGAAAAAACGGTGAAAAAACGGCGAAAAACGGCCAAAAAATGAGGAAAAAATGACGAAAAAACGGCCAAAATAGGGGAAAAGTGGCCCCAAAGCAACCCCAAACCACCCCAAAGTTCAGCTGCAGGGAGGTGACGGTCACAGAATTCCCAAAATTTCAGGAATTTGGGAATATCCAGAAAAAATTTGGGAAAAAACGGTGAAAAAAACGGCGAAAAAACGGCCAAAAAATGACGAAAAAATGACGAAAAATGGCCAAAATAGGGGGAAAAGTGGCCCCGAACCAACCCCAAACCACCCCAAAATTCATCTGCGGGGAGGTGAGGTCACAGAATTCCCAAAATTTCAGGAATTTGGGAATATCCAGAAAAAATTTGGGAAAAATGGCGAAAAAACGGCCAAAAAATGATGAAAAAAATGACGAAAAAACGGCCAAAATAGGGGGAAAAGTGGCCCAAAGCAACCCCAAACCACCCCAAAATTCAGCTGCAGGGAGGTGAGGTCACAGAATTCCCAAAATTTCAGGAATTTGGGAATATCCAGAAAAAATTTGGGAAAAAACGGTGAAAAAATGGCGAAAAAACGGCCAAAAAATGAGGAAAAATGGCCAAAATAGGTGAAAAAGTGGCCCCAAACCAACCCTAAACCACCCCAAAATTCAGCTGCAGGGAGGTGAGGTCACAGAATTCCCAAAATTTCAGGAATTTTGGAATATCCAGAAAAAATTTGGGAAAAAACGGCGAAAAAATGACGAAAAATGGTCGAAATATGGCCGAGAAAATGGTGAGAAACGACCTCGAAATGCCCCAAAATCGACCCAAATTACCCCAGAATTTATCTAGGCAAAGGTGAGAGCACAGAATTCCCAAGAATTCCTGGAATTCTCAAAATACCAAAAAAATTGGAGGAAAAATGGTGAAAAAATGGCGAAAAAATGACGAAAAATGGCCAAAATATGGCCGAGAAATGGTGAGAAACGACCTCGAAATGCCCCAAAATCGACCCAAATTACCCCAGAATTTATCTGGGTGAAGGTGAGAACACAGAATTCCCAAGAATTCATGGAATTCTCAAAATTCAAAGAAAAATTGGAGGAAAATGGTGAAAAAAATTCCTGAAGAGTTCTGGGAGTTTCTGGCTGATTCTGGAACGTTCCGGAACGCCCGCAGGTGATGCTGGTGGAGCACCGGGGGCACATTAAATACATGGAAAATCACAGGAAAAAATCAGGAAAAAAGTCGAAAAAAAATGGAAAAAAATCTGAAAAAAATCGAAAAAAATTCCTAAAAATTCCAAAAAAATTCCCAATGAATTCTGGGAGTTTCTGGCTGATTCTGGAACGTTCCGGAACGCCCGCAGGTGATGCTGGCCGAGCGCAGGGGGCACATTGAATACATGGAAAATCACAGGGAAAAATCAGAAAAAATCAGAAAAAAATCGAAAAAAAAAGAAAAAAAATCAGAAAAAAATGAAGAAAAAATTCCTTAAAATTCCTAAAAAATTCCCGAGGAATTCTGGGGCTTTCTGGCTGATTCTGGAACGTTCCGGGCCGCCCCGGAACGCCGGATGCTGGCCGAGCGCCGGGGGCACATTAAATACATGAAAATCACAGAAAAAAATCAGAAAAAAATCGAAAAAAAATTCCTAAAAATTCCAAAAAAATTCCTAAAAATTCCTAAAAAATTCCTGAAGAATTCTGGGAGTTTCTGGCTGATTCTGGAACGTTCCGGAACGCCCGCAGGTGATGCTGGCCGAGCGCCGGGGGGCACATTGAATACATGGAAAATCACAGGAAGAAATCAGAAAAAAATCAGAAAAATTTCTAAAAAAATTCCTAAAAATTCCGAAAAAATTCCCAAAGAATTCTGGGAGTTTCTGGCTGATTCTGGAACGTTCCGGAACGCCCGCAGGTGATGCTGGCCGAGCGCAGGGGGAACATTGAATACGTGGAAAATCACAGGGAAAAATCAGAAAAAAATCAAGAAAAATTTAAAAAAAATTCCTAAAAATTCCAAAAAAATTCCTGAGGAGTTCTGGGGCTTTCTGGCTGATTCTGGAACGTTCCGGGCCGCCCCCAGGTGATGCTGGCCGTGCGCCGGGGGCACATTGAATACATGGAAAATCACAGGAAAAAGTCAGAAAAAAAATTGGAAAAAATCAAGAAAAAATTGAGAAAAAATCTGAAAAAAATCGAAAAAAAATTCCAAAAAAATTCCTTTAAATTCCAAAAAAATCCCGAAGAATTCTGGGAGTTTCTGGCTGATTCTGGAATGTTCCGGAACGCCCGCAGGTGATGCTGGCCGAGCGCCGGGGGCACATTAAATATGTGGAAAATCACAGAGAAAAATCAGAAAAAAATCAGAAAAAAATCGAAAAAAATTCCTAAAAATTCCAAAAAAATTCCTAAAAATTCCTGGAAAATTCCTGAAGAATTCTGGGAGTTTCTGGCTGATTCTGGAACGTTCCGGGCCGCCCGCAGGTGATGCTGGCCGAGCGCAGGGGGCACATTGAATACATGGAAAATCACAGGGAAAAATCAGAAAAAAATCGAAAAAAAATTCCTAAAAATTCCAAAAAAATTCCTAAAAATTCCTGGAAAATTCCTGAAGAATTCTGGGAGTTTCTGGCTGATTCTGGAACGTTCCGGAACGCCCGCAGGTGATGCTGGCCGAGCGCCGGGGGCACATTGAATACATGGAAAATCACAGGGAAAAATCAGAAAAAAATCGGAAAAAATCAAGAAAAAATTCCTAAAAATTCCAAAAAAATTCCTAAAAATTCCTAAAAAATTCCTGAAGAATTCTGGGAGTTTCTGGCTGATTCTGGAACGTTCCGGGCCGCCCGCAGGTGATGCTGGCCGAGCGCCGGGGCTCCGCCGAGCTCTTCGCCATCAAGATCCTGAAGAAGGACGTGGTGGTGCAGGACGACGACGCCGCCTCCACCCTGGTGGAGAGGAGGGTGCTGGCCCTGGGACCCCGGCCCCACTTCCTCACCCACCTGCACTCCACCTTCCAGACCCCCGTGAGATACTGGGACAGACTGGGACAGACTGGGAGGGACTGGGACAAACTGGGAGCGACTGGGAGGGACTGGGAGGGATTTGGAGGTGATGGGAGCCAATGGGAGTCAATAGAAGGGGATGAACTGGGATGGAATGGAAGGGACTGGGATGGACTGGGATGGACTGGGAGGAGTGGGAAGGGGTCACCAGTGACACTGGGATGGACTGGGAGCAACTGGGATGAACTGGGAGCAACTGGGAGCAACTGGGTGTTACTGGGATGGAATGGGAGTTACTACGAGTCAATGGGAGCCAATGGGAGGCGATGGAAGTCAATGGGAACCAATGGGAGTTAATGAGAACCAATGGAAGTCAATGGGAGCCAATGGGAGTCAATGAAAGTCAATGGAATTTAATGGGAGTCAATGGGAAGCAATGGAAGTCAATCAAATTTAATGGGAGCCAATGGAAGTCAATGGGAGCCAATGGAAGTCAATGGGAGCCAATTTGAGCCAATGGGAGCCAATGGAATTTAATGGGAGCCAATGGGAGTCAATGAAAGTCAATTGAATTTAATGGGAGCCAATGGGCACCAATGGGAACCAATTTGAGCCAATGGAAGCCAATGGGAGTCAATGAGAACCAATGGAAGTCAATGGGAGTCAATGGAAGCCAATGGGAGTCAATGGGAAGCAATGGAAGCCAGTGAGAACCAATGGGAGGCAATGGAAGGGAAGGAACTGGGAGTGGTCCCTGGGATGAACTGGGAGCACTGGTGGAGAGGAGGGTGCTGGCCCTGGGACCCCCGGCCCCACTTCCTCACCCACCTGCACTCCACCTTCCAGACCCCCGTGAGATACTGGGACAGACTGGGACAAACTGGGACCAACTGGGATAAACTGGGACAGACTGGGACAAACTGGGAGGGATTTGGAGGCGATGGGAGCCAATGGGATTCAATGGGAGTCAATGGAGGGGGATGAACTGGGATGGACTGGGATACACTGGGAGGGGTGGGAAGGGGTCACTGGGGCCCCTGGGATGGACTGGGATGAACTGGGAGCAACTGGGAAGTACTGGGATGGCCTGGGAGTTACTACGAGTCCATGGGAGCCAATGGGAGTCAATGGGAGGCAATGGGAACCAATGGGAGCCAATGGAAGTCAGTGGAAGTCAGTGAAGCCAATGGGAGTCAATGGGAAGCAATGGAAGCCAGTGAGAACCAATGGGAGCCGATGGAAGGGAAGGAACTGGGAGGGGTCACTGGGATGAACTGGGAGCACTGGTGGAGAGGAGGGTGCTGGCCCTGGGACCCCGGCCCCACTTCCTCACCCACCTGCACTCCACCTTCCAGACCCCCGTGAGATACTGGGACAGACTGGGACAAACTGGGAGCGACTGGGAGGGATTTGGAGGCGATGGGAGCCAATGGGAGTCAATAGAAGGGGACGAACTGGGATGGAATGGAAGGGACTGGGACGGACTGGAATGGACTGGGAGGGGTGGGAAGGGGTCACTGGTGACACTGGGATGGACTGGGATGAACTGGGAGGGACTGGGAGTTACTGGGATGGACTGGGAGTTACTGCGAGTCAATGGCAGCCAATGGGAACCAATGGAATCAATGGAAAGGGAGATTTGGGGTGTACTGGGACGGACTGGGAGTGAACTGGGATGGACTGGGAGTTACTGGGATGGACTGCGAGGGGTGGGAAGGGGTCGCTGGGGACACTGGGATGGACTGGGATGTACTGGGAGCAACTGGGAGTTACTGGGAAGGACTTGGAGTCAATGGGAGTAAATGGAAGTCAGCAGAAGTCAATGGGAAGTCCATGGGAACCAATGGGAGCCAATGGGAACCAATGGGAGCCAATGGGAGTCAGTGGAAGAGGATGAACTGGGATGGACTGGGAGCACTGGGATGGACTGGGAATGGGAACTGGGGGCACTGGCGTAAACTGGGAGTGACTGGGAGCTGCTGGGAGGGACTGGGAGTTACTGGGAGCCAATGGGAACCAATGGGAACCAATGGGAAGGGGTTGAACTGGGAGTTACTGGGATGAACTGGGAGCAACTGGGAGGGACTGGGATGGACTGGGAGGGATGGAAGTCAAGGGAAGCCAATGAGAACCAATGGAAGTCAATGGGAACCAATGGGAATCAATGGGAGTCCATGGGAACCAATGGGAACCAATGGAAATCAATGAGAGTCAATGGAAGTCAATGGGAACCAATGGGAGTCAATGGGAGACAACGGGAGTCAATGGAAGTCAATGGGAACCAATGGGAGTCAATGGAAGTCAATGGGAGCCAATGGAAGTCAATGGGAACCAATGGAAGTCAATGGAAATCAATGGGGAACCAATGGGAGTCAATGGGAGCCAATGGAAATCAATGGGAGCCAAGGGAAGTCAATGGGAACCAATGGGAATCAATGGGAGTCCATGGGAACCAATGGGAACCAATGGAAATCAATGAGAGTCAATGGAAGTCAATGGGAGCCAATGGAAATCAATGGAGTCAATGGGAACCAATGGAAGTCAATGGAAGTCAATGGGAGCCAATGGGAGTCAATGGGAACCAATGGAAATCAATGAGAGTCAATGGAAATCAATGGGAGCCAATGGAAATCAATGGGAGTCAATGGAAATCAATGGGAGCCAATGGGAGCCAAGGGAAGAGGATGAAGTGGGAGGGACTGGGAGTGAACTGGGATGAACTGGGAGGGACTGGGAGTGAACTGGTCCAAACTGGTCCAAACTGGGATGAACTGGGATCAGCTTTCCCCATTTCTGGCTCTTTTTGGGGCCGGAATCTCCATTTGGAGCTGGAATTTTTGGGGAATTTCGGGGAAATTCGGGGATTTTGGGGCACTGGGCTGAACTGGGAGGGGACTGGGAGTGAACTGGTCTCAAACTGGTCCAAACTGGTTCAAACTGGTGGGCAGGACCGGCTGTACTTTGTGATGGAATACGTCACCGGCGGCGACCTCATGTACCACATCCAGCAGGTCGGCAAGTTCAAGGAGCCCCACGCGGCGTGAGTGACCCGAAATCCTCGGAATTCCACCCAAAAAATTCCCAAAAATCCCTCAGAAAGGGAAAATTCCGGAAAAAAAATGGGAAAAAAATGGAAAAATCCCCATGAAAATCGATGAAAACGCCTCGAAATTATCAAAAATTCAGCCCAGAATTCCTGGAATCTTCCCCAAAATATTCCCAAAAATTCTGGGAATTCTCCTCAAAATATTCCCAAAAATTCCTCAGAAAGGGAAAATTCCGGAAAAAATTGGGAAAAAAATGGAAAAAACCCCATGAAAATCGATGAAAACGCCTCGAAATTATCAAAAATTCAGCCCAGAATTCCTGGAATCTTCCCCAAAATATTCCCAAAAATTCTGGGAATTCTTCTCGAAATATTCCCAAAAAATTCAGGAATTCTTGGAAGGAAAAAATTCCCCAAAAACTCCCGTTAAAATCCATGGAAATGCCTCGAAATTACAAAAAATCAGCCCCAAAATCGGTCTTAAAACTCCAAAATTTTTGAAATTATTCTGAAAATATTCCTAAAAAATTCCAGGAATTCCTTGGTAGGACTCAAAAGGGGAAAATCCTGGAAAAATTCCCAGAAAAATTGAGAAAAATCCTGGGAAAACCCTCAGAAATTCAGCCCCAAACTCCCCCCAAAATATTCCCAAAAATTCTGGGAATTTTCCCCAAATTCTCCCCAATTTTTGCAGCTTTTTCCCAATTTTTCTCTGATTTTTTCCCTTAATTTTCCAGATTTTCCCCAAAATTTTTCCTTTTTTTTTCTGTTTTTTTTTTCCCAATTTTTCCCTATTTATTTTCCCTGAATTTTCCCCAAATTCTCCCCAATTTTTGCAGCTTTTTCCCAATTTTTCTCTGATTTTTTCCCTTAATTTTCCAGATTTTCCCCAGAATTTTTCCTTTTTTTTTTTGGTTTTTTTTTCCCCAATTTTCCCTGAATTTTCCCCAAATTCTCCCCAATTTTTGCAGTTTTTTCCCAATTTTTCTCTGATTTTTTCCCTTAATTTTCCAGATTTTCCCCAAAATTTTTCCTTTTTTTTTTTCCTGTTTTTTTCCCAATTTTTCCCTATTTATTTTCCCTGAATTTTCCCCAAATTCTCCCCAATTTTTGCAATTTTTTCCCAATTTTTCTCTGATTTTTTCCCTTAATTTTTCCAGATTTTCCCCAGAATTTTTCCCTTTTTTTTTGTTTTTTTTCCCCCAGTTTTTCCCTATTTATTTTCCCTGAATTTTCCCCAAATTCTCCCCAATTTTTGCAGCTTTTTCCCAATTTTTCTCTGATTTTTTTCCCTTAATTTTCCAGATTTTCCCCAAATTTTTTCCCATTTTTTTCGTTTTTTTTTTCCCCCAATTTTCCCATATTTTCCTTGAATTTTCCCCAAATTCTCCCCAATTTTTGCAGCTTTTTCCCAATTTTTCTCTGTTTTTTTTCCCTTAATTTTTCCAGATTTTCCCCAAAATTTTTTTCTTTTTTTTGTTTTTTTTTTTTCCCAATTTTTCTCTATTTATTTTCCCTGAATTTTCCCCAAATTCTCCCCAATTTTTGCAGCTTTTTCCCAATTTTTCTCTGATTTTTTCCCTTAATTTTCCAGATTTTCCCCAAAATTTTTCCCTTTATTTTTCGTTTTTATTTTTCTCAATTTTTCCCTATTTATTTTCCCTGAATTTTCCCCAAATTCTCCCCAATTTTTGCAGTTTTTTCCCAATTTTTCTCTGATTTCTTTCCCTTATTTTTTCCAGATTTTCCCCAAATTTTTTCCCTTTTTTTCTGTTTTTTTTTCCCGATTTTTCCTGTATTTTCCCTGAATTTTCCCCACATTCTCCCCAATTTTTGCAGTTTTTCCCAATTTTTCTCTGATTTTTTCCCTTAATTTTTCCAGATTTTCCCCAAAATTTTTTTCTTTTTTTTTTCCCCAATTTTTCCCTATTTATTTTCCCTGAATTTTCCCCAAATTCTCCCCAATTTTTGCAATTTTTTCCCAATTTTTCTCTGATTTTTTCCCTTAATTTTTCCAGATTTTCCCCAAAATTTTTCCTTTTTTTTTCATTTTTTTTTCCCAATTTTTCCCTATTTATTTTCCTTGAATTTTCCCCAAATTCTCCCCAATTTTTGCAATTTTTTCCCAATTTTTCTCTGGTTTTTTTCCCTTAATTTTTCCAGATTTTCCCCAAAATTTTTTTCTTTTTTTTCTTTTTTTGTTTTTCCCAATTTTTCCCTATTTATTTTCCCTGAATTTTCCCCACATTCTCCCCAATTTTTGCAGTTTTTTCCCAATTTTTCTGATTTTTTTCCTTTAATTTTCCAGATTTTCCCCAAAATTTTTCCTTTTTTTTTTCTGGTTTTTTTTTCCCAATTTTTCCCTATTTATTTTCCTTGAATTTTCCCCAAATTCTCCCCAATTTTTGCAGCTTTTTCCCAATTTTTCTCTGATTTTTTCCCTTCATTTTCCAGATTTTCCCCAAAATTTTTCCTTTTTTTTTTCTGTTTTTTTTCCCAATTTTTCCCTATTTATTTTCCCTGAATTTTCCCCAAATTCTCCCCAATTTTTGCAGCTTTTTCCCAATTTTTCTCTGTTTTTTTTTCCCTTAATTTTTCCAGATTTTCCCCAAAATTTTTCCTTTTTTTTTTCTGTTTTTTTTCCATATTTTCCCTGAATTTTCCCCAAATTCTCCCCAATTTTTGCAGTTTTTTCCCAATTTTTCTCTGATTTTTTCCCTTAATTTTCCAGATTTTCCCCAAAATTTTTCCTTTTTTTTTCATTTTTTTTCCCCAATTTTCCCCTATTTATTTTCCCTGAATTTTCCCCAAATTCTCCCCAATTTTTGCAATTTTTTCCCAATTTTTCTGATTTTTTTTCCTTTAATTTTCCCAGATTTTCCCCAAAATTTTTCCTTTTTTTTTTCTGTTTTTTTCCCAATTTTTCCCTATTTATTTTCCTTGAATTTCCCCCAAATTCTCCCAATTTTGCCGCAGATTTTCCAGGATTTTTCTCAATTTTCCCGAATTTTCCAGGTTTTACGCAGCTGAAATCGCCATCGGCCTTTTCTTCCTGCACAACCAAGGCATCATTTACAGGTGGGGCTCCCAAAATTCCCAGAAAATTCCCCAAAAATCCCCCAAAATCCTGGAATTCCCAAATTTAATAAAATATAACACCCCCCAAAAAATAAAAATAAAAATACCCCCCAAAAAAAGAAAAAGAAAATTTGAAAAAAGTCCCCAAAAAAAAATCCATAAAATGGCCAAAAAAATTGCAAAAAATCCACAAAAATTGCCAAAATTTTCCCAAAAAATTCCCCAAAAAACCCCAAAAATTCCCCAAATCCTCCCTTAAAATAAAAAGAATTTTTTTAAAATCCCCAGGAAATCAAAATAATCACCCCAAAAAAATAAAGGAAAAAATGGCCAAAAATCACCAAAAAATTTCCAAAAAAAATCCCAAAAAATTCCTTTAAAAATCCAAGAATCTCAAAAATTCCCAAATATCTGACTGGAATTTTAAAAATCACAAAAAAATATTTTAAAAATCAACAAAATACCACAAAAAGTTCATTGAAATGAGCAAAAATTCCAAAAAATTGGCCAAATAAATCCCCAAATATTCGCCAAGAAATTCCAGAATTCCCAAATATCCCCAAAAGTCTCTCTGGAAATCAAAAAATCCCACAAAAAATCCAAAATAATCCCCAAAAAAATCAAAATAAAATGGCAAAAAATGGCCAAAAAATCACCAAAAATTGCCCCAAAATCGTCAAATTTTTTCCAAAAATTGCCCCAAAATCCCCAAAATTTTGCCCCAAAATTTCCCAAATCCCAAAAATCCTAAAAAATTTGGGAATTTTTGGAATTTGAGGGATTTGAAGCTGGACAAGGTGATGCCCCCAATTCTACCCTCGAAAAACCCCAAAAAATCATCAAGAATTCCCCAATAAATTCCCCAATAAATTCCTCAAAATTCAAAATACATTAAAAAAAATTCCCCAAAAATTTCCAGAAATCCCAAAATTTTCTCTTAAAATAAAAAACAGTGAAAAAAAATCCAAAATAACCCCAAAAAAAATCAAATTAAAATGACCAAAAATGGCCAAAAAATCACCAAAAATTGCCCCAAAATCGTCAAATTTTTACCCAGAATTGCCCCAAAATCCCCCAAATTTTGCCCAAAAATTTCCCAAATGCCAAAAATCCTAAAAAATTCCCAAAATTTTGGAATTTCAGGGATTTGAAGCTGGACAACGTGATGGCCCCAATTCTACCCTCCAAAAGACCCAAAAAATCATCAAGAATTCCCCAATAAATTCCCCGAAATAATTCTCAAAATTCCAAATAGATCAAAAAAAAATTCCCCAAAAATTCCAGAAATTCCAAAATTTTCTCTTAAAATAAAAAAAGTGAAAAAAATCCAAAATAATCCCCCCAAAAAATAAAATAAAATGGTGGTAAATGGCCAAAAAATCACCAAAAATTGCCCAAAAATCGTCAAATTTTTGCCAAAAATTGCTCCAAAATCACCCAAATTTTGCCCCAAAATTTCCCAAATCCCAAAAATCCTAAAAAAATTTGGGAATTTTTGTAATTGGAGGGATTTGAAGCTGGACAACGTGATGCCCCCAATTCTACCCTCCAAAAGACCCAAAAAATCATCAAGAATTCCCCAATAAATTCCCCAAAATTCAAAAAAATCCTTTAAAATTAAAACTACATCCAAAAAATTTCCAGAAATTCCAAAATTCTCTCTTAAAATAAAAAAAAGTGAAAAAAATCCAAAATAACCCCAAAAAAATCAAATTAAAATGACCAAAAATGGCCAAAAAAATCACCAAAAATTGCCCAAAATTCGTCAAATTTTTTCCAAAAATTGCCCCAAAATCGTCAAATTTTTTCCAAAAATTGCCCCAAAATCCCCCAAATTTTGCCCCAAAATTTCCCAAATCCCAAAAATCCTAAAAAATTCCCAAATTTTTGGGATTTCAGGGATTTGAAGCTGGACAACGTGATGCTGGACGCGCAGGGCCACGTGAAGATCACCGACTTCGGGATGTGCAAGGAGAACATTTTCCCCGGCAATTCCACCAGGACCTTCTGCGGGACCCCCGACTACATCGCCCCCCGAGGTCAGAATTCCCAAAAATATTAAAAATTCCGGAATTTGGGAAAAAAAAATGAAAAAAATCCGACAAAAAACGGCCAAAAAATGGAATTTTTAGCGATTTTTTTGTCGATTTTTTTGTGATTTTTTGGTGATTTTTTAGTGATTTTTTGGCGATTTTTTGGCGATGTTCTGTGGGGTTTTTGGCAGTGTTTTGCCAAGTTTTTGGGGATTTCAAAAATTAAATTCTGGGGGAAAAAAATCTGGGAATTTTGGGAAAAATGTGGGGAAAAATGGCCCCAAAAAAAGGCCAGAAATTGGAATTTTTGTCGTTTTTTTTGTGGTTTTTTGGGCATTTTCTTGTGATTTTTTTTGGATTTTTTTTTCCGGTTATTGGAGTTTTTTTGGGAAGTCCCAAAAATTCCTGGATTTCTGGGAAAAAATCTGAGAAAAAGTGGCCAAAAATTGAATTTTTAAATGATTTTTTTGTAATTTTTGGGGGGATTTTTGGGGGATTTTAAAAGGAATTTTGGGAATTCCCAAAGTTCTGTTATTCCCAAAAATCTGGGAAAAAATCTGAGGAAAAAATTTGGGAATTTTGGGAAAAATCTTGGGAAAATCCAAGAAAAAATGGCCAAAAATTGGATTTAACCCAGGAAAAAATGGCCAAAAATTGGATTTTTGGTCGAATTTTTGGGGAATGTTAGGGGGAGTTTTGGGGGGATTTTAAAAAGGATTTTGGGAATTCCGGAAGTTCCTGAAATTCCCAAAACTCTGGGAAAAAAATCAGGGAATTTTGGGAAAAAACCCGAGAAAAAATGGCCAAAAATTGGATTTTTTGTCGAATTTTTTGTCGATTTTTTTGTGATTTTTTTTGTGATTTTTCGGTGATTTTGGGGGGATTTTTGGGAATTCCCATAAATTCTTTGAATTCCCAAAAATCTGGGGAAAAACCCAGAAAAAAACCAGGAAAAAATTGGATTTTTTGGTGATTTTTTGGTGATTTTTTGGCAGATTGTTGCGTACCAACCCTACGGTGAATCCGTGCTCGGGTGGAAAATCCAGGAAAAATTCGGAATTTTTTGAGAATTTTTGGGGGAATTTTTGGAGAATTTTTTAGGAATTCCCAAATTCTTCAGAATTCCCAAAAATCCAGGAAAAAAAATCGGGGAATTTTGAGGAAAATCCAAGAAAAAATTCCAGAAAAATGGAAAAAAATTTGGATTTTTTGGTCATTTTTTGGCCGTTTTTGGTCATTTTTTGGCCGTTTTTGGTCATTTTTTCACCGTTTTTTTCCGGGTTTTTTTTGGGAATTCCCAAATTTTGGGAATTTTGGGAATTTTTTGGGAATTTTGTTGAATTTTGCCTCTGGGATTTCAGATTATTGCGTACCAACCCTACGGCAAATCCGTGGACTGGTGGTCCTTCGGGGTCCTGCTCTATGAGATGCTGGCGGGGCAGGTGAGGGAAAAAAGGGAAAATTTGGGAAAATTTGGGAATTTTTGGGAAAATTTGGGAAAATTGGGATTTTTGGGGAGGGATTTTTGGGGAAATAAAAATTGGGAATTTTTTGGGGGAATTTTTAGGGATTTTTTGGCTTTTTTAGGGAATTTTTTGGGGATATTTTGGGGATCACTTAAGAACATTTTGGAGATAATTTGGGGCTGTTTTGGGAATAATTTTGGGATCATTTGGAGGTGATTTTAGGAATATTTTGGGGATATTTCAGGGGTATTTTGGGGATGTTTTGGTGGTAATTTAGGGATATTTTGGGGGTAATTTGGGGACATTTTGGGGATGTTTTGGGGATAATTTAAGAACATTTTGGAGATAATTTGAGGCTCTTTTGGGAATAATTTTGGGATCATTTGGAGGTAATTTTAGGAATATTTTGGGAATATTTTGGGGATATTTCAGGGGTATTTTGGGGATGTTTTGGTGGTAATTTAGGGATATTTTGGGGGTAATTTGGGGACGTTTTGGGGATGTTTTGGGGACGTTTTGGGCTGGGTTTTGTCTCCCCAGCCCCCGTTTGACGGCGAGGACGAGGACGAGCTGTTCCAGTCCATCCTGGAGCAGACGGTGACGTACCCCAAGGCCCTGAGCCGCGAGGCCGTGGCCATCTGCAAGGGGGTGAGTGGCCAAAAACAGCCCAAAAATACCCCAAAAATGGCCCCAAATAGCCCCCAAAATATCCCCAAAAATCCTGAAAAAATCATCCAAAAATCCTGGAAAAAATCACCAAAATATCACCAAAAATATCCCAAAAATATCCCCAAAAATCCTGAAAATGTCATCCAAAAATCCTGGAAAAAATCACCAAAATATCACCAAAAATATCCCAAAAATATCCCCAAAATTATCCCAAAAAAAAACCCCAAAAATAGCCCCAAATATCCCCCAAAATATCCCCAAAAATCCTGGAAAAAATCACCCAAAAATCCAGGAAACAATCACCAAAATATCACCAAAAATATCCCAAAAATATCCCCAAAAATCCTGAAAAAGTCATCCAAAAATCCTGGAAAAAATCACCAAAATATCACCAAAAATATCCCAAAAATATCCCCAAAATTATCCCAAAAAAACCCCCAAAAATAGCCCCAAATATCCCCCAAAATATCCCCAAAAATCCTGGAAAAAATCATCCAAAAATCCTGAAAAAATCACCAAAATATCACCAAAAATATCCCAAAAATATCCCAAAATTATCCCTAAAAAAACACCAAAAGTGCCCCAAAATCAGCCCTGAAAGTACCCCCAAAAGTACCCCTAAAGATATTCCCAAATAGATCCAAAATATCCCCCAAAAATCCTGGAAAAAATCATCCAAAAATCCTGGAAAAAATCACCAAAATATCACCAAAAATATCCCAAAATTATCCCTAAAAAAACCCCCAAAAATACCCCAAAAATAGCCCCAAATATCCCCCAAAATATCCCCCAAAATCCTGAAAAAATCATCCAAAAATCCTGGAAAAAATCACCAAAGTATCACCAAAAATATCCCAAAAATATCCCCAAAAATCCTGAAAATGTCATCCAAAAATCCTGGAAAAAATCACCAAAATATCACCAAAAATATCCCAAAAATATCCCCAAAATTATCCCAAAAAAACCCCAAAAGTGCCCCAAAAATACCCCTAAAGATATTCCCAAATAGATCCAAAACATCCCCAAAAATCCTGGAAAAAATAATCCAAAAATCCTGGAAAAAATCAGCAAAATATCACCAAAAATATCCCAAAAATATCCCAAAATTATCCCTAAAAAAACACCAAAAGTGCCCCAAAATCAGCCCTGAAAGTACCCCCAAAAATACCCCTAAAGATATTCCCAAATATCCCCCAAAATATCCCCAAAAATCCTGAAAAAATCATCCAAAAATCCTGGAAAAAATCACCAAAGTATCACCAAAAATATCCCTAAAAAAACCCCAAAATTATCCCAAAAAAACCCCCAAAAGTACCCCAAAAATAGCCCCAAATATCCCCCAAAATATCCCCAAAAATCCTGGAAAAATTACCCAAAAATCCTGGAAAAAATCACCAAAATATCACCAAAAATATCCCAAAAATATCCCCAAAATATCCCAAACTTATCCCTAAAAAAACCCCAAAAGTGCCCCAAAAATAGCCCCAAATATCCCCCAAAATATCCCCAAAAATCCTGAAAAAGTCATCCAAAAATCCTGGAAAAAATCACCAAAATATCACCAAAAATATCCCAAAAATATCCCCAAACTTATCCCTAAAAAAACCCTGAAAGTACCCCAAAAATACCCCTAAAGATATTCCCAAATATATCCAAAATATCCCCCAAAAATCCTGAAAAAATCATCCAAAAATCCTGGAAAAAATCACCAAAATATCACCAAAAATATCCCAAAAATATCCCAAAATATTCCAAAATTATCCCTAAAAAAACCCCAAAAATATCCCTAAAGATATTCCCAAGTATGGGGGATTTTTTAGCGATTTTGGGGGATTTTTTAGGGATTTTGGGGCAGATTTTTGGGGGGATTTGGAGGATTTTTTTTGGGACTTTTTGGGTATTTTTGGCTGGATTTTTGAGGATTTTGGGGGGATTTTTGGGTTATTTTTTGTGGAATTTTTAAGGGATTTTTTTAGGGATTTTTGTTGATTTTTGGTTATTTTTGAGGAGACTTTTTGCGGGATTTTGGGGGATTTTTTGAGGACTTTTTGGGGAATTTTTTAGGGATTTTGGGGCAGATTTCTGGGGGGATTTGGGGGATTTTTTTGGGGATTTTTTGGGGACTTTTTGGGTGTTTTTGGGAGGATTTTTGGGGATTTTGGGGGGATTTTTGGGTTATTTTTTGTAGATTTTTAAGGGATTTTTTGGGGGGATTTTTGTCGATTTTTGGTTATTTTTGAGGAGATTTTTTGGGGGATTTTTTGGGGATTTTTTTGGGTGGAATTTTGAGGGATTTTTTGGGGACTTTTTGGGTGTTTTTGTCTGGATTTTTGGGGATTTTAGGGGGATTTTTGGGTTATTTTTTGTGGAATTTTTAAGGGATTTTTTGGGGGGATTTTTGTCGATTTTTGGTTATTTTTGAGGAGATTTTTTGGGGGATTTTGGGGGATTTTTTGGAGATTTTTGGGGGATTTTTGAGGACTTTTTGGGGGATTTTTTAGGGATTTTGGGGCAGATTCTTGGGGGGATTTGGAGGATTTTTTTGGGGATTTTTTCGGGGACTTTTTGGGGATTTTTGGGGATTTTGGGGGGATTTTTGGGTTATTTTTTGTGGAATTTTTAAGGGATTTTTTTAGGGATTTTTGTTGATTTTTGGTTATTTTTGAGGAGACTTTTTTGCGGGATTTTGGGGGATTTTTTGAGGACTTTTTGGGGAATTTTTTAGGGATTTTGGGGCAGATTTCTGGGGGGATTTGGGGGATTTTTTTGGGGATTTTTTGGGGACTTTTTGGGTGTTTTTGGGAGGATTTTTGGGGATTTTGGGGGGATTTTTGGGTTATTTTTTGTAGATTTTTAAGGGATTTTTTGGGGGGATTTTTGTCGATTTTTGGTTATTTTTGAGGAGATTTTTTGGGGGATTTTTTGGGGATTTTTTTGGGTGGAATTTTGAGGGATTTTTTGGGGACTTTTTGGGTGTTTTTGTCTGGATTTTTGGGGATTTTAGGGGGATTTTTGGGTTATTTTTTGTGGAATTTTTAAGGGATTTTTTGGGGGGATTTTTGTCGATTTTTGGTTATTTTTGAGGAGATTTTTTGGGGGATTTTGGGGGATTTTTTGGAGATTTTTGGGGGATTTTTGAGGACTTTTTGGGGGATTTTTTAGGGATTTTGGGGCAGATTCTTGGGGGGATTTGGAGGATTTTTTTGGGGATTTTTTCGGGGACTTTTTGGGGATTTTTGGGGATTTTGGGGGGATTTTTGGGTTATTTTTTGTGGAATTTTTAAGGGATTTTTTTAGGGATTTTTGTTGATTTTTGGTTATTTTTGAGGAGACTTTTTGCGGGATTTTGGGGGATTTTTTGAGGACTTTTTGGGGAATTTTTTAGGGATTTTGGGGCAGATTTCTGGGGGGATTTGGGGGATTTTTTTGGGGATTTTTTGGGGACTTTTTGGGTGTTTTTGGGAGGATTTTTGGGGATTTTGGGGGGATTTTTGGGTTATTTTTTGTAGATTTTTAAGGGATTTTTTGGGGGGATTTTTGTCGATTTTTGGTTATTTTTGAGGAGATTTTTTGGGGGATTTTTTGGGGATTTTTTTGGGTGGAATTTTGAGGGATTTTTTGGGGACTTTTTGGGTGTTTTTGTCTGGATTTTTGGGGATTTTAGGGGGATTTTTGGGTTATTTTTTGTGGAATTTTTAAGGGATTTTTTGGGGGGATTTTTGTCGATTTTTGGTTATTTTTGAGGAGATTTTTTGGGGGATTTTTGGGGGATTTTTTGGAGATTTTTGGGGGATTTTTGAGGACTTTTTGGGGGATTTTTTAGGGATTTTGGGGCAGATTCTTGGGGGGATTTGGAGGATTTTTTTGGGGATTTTTTCGGGGACTTTTTGGGGATTTTTGGGGATTTTGGGGGGATATTTGGGTTATTTTTTGTGGAACCTTTAAGGGATTTTTTTACGGATTTTTGTCCATTTTTGGTTATTTTT
>JAKDEW010001284.1:0-29466 GCA_021963965.1 Artemisiospiza belli | reverse complement strand
GATTCCCCTTCCCGCGCCGCTCCCTCCCCCCTCACACCCCGCCATTCCTGAGGCCGCCCCTCACTTCCCGCCGAGGGAATTTTTCCATTTTTCCATCATTTCCATCCTTTCCTTACCCACAAATTTCTGCGGCGTGGATCGTTTCCTCTTGGTGAAGCTCCCTGCCAACCGCTCGATAAAGGTGGGGCGCTCAGGGTGCAGCAACGCCTCGGGGCACCATGTCCAGCTCCCGGATTTCCTCTCCTGCAGAACGCAAACAAAGAAGGGGAAAAAAAAAAAAAAAAATAAAAATTCCGGGATGAGCGGGGCGGGAGCTGCGGGCTGGGAGGGCCCCTGGGAGCGGCTGCCGGAGCCGGGCTTACCCCGTGCTTGTCCCCGCGGCTCCCGGATCCCTCCTGCTTCCAGCGGGGCCCGCTCCTGCCGCCGTGAGGGGGGGAGAGGAGGCGGCTTCAGGCCCGCGATTGTTCCGCCGGCCCCGCCATGGCCCCCGGGGAAAAGCGGCTGGGATGGGGCCTGAGCTGGGGGATTCGGGACGGGGGTGGGCACTGAGGTTAAAAATTCGGCTGGGGAGTGGGCACTGAGCGTAAAAATCCGGGTGGGAATGGCCCCGGAGCTGGGGGGATTCCGGTTGGGGATGGTCAGTGATGCCGGAAATCCTGCTCTGAAATGGCCCCTGAACCGGGGATTCCGATCGGGAATGGGCCCTGACCCTAAAAATCCTGCTCTGGAATTGTCTCTGATCCTAAAAATCCTGCTCTGAAATGGCCCCTGACCCTAAAAATCCTGCTCTGGAATTGTCTCTGATCCTAAAAATCCTGCTCTGGAATGGCCCCTGAACCGGGGATTCCGATTGGGAATGGGCTCTGACCCTAAAAATGCTGCTCTGGAATTGTCTCTGATCCTAAAAATCCTGCTCTGGAATGGCCCCTGAACCGGGGATTCCGATCGGGAATGGGCCCTGACCCTAAAAATCCTGCTCTGGAATTGTCTCTGATCCTAAAAATCCTGCTCTGAAATGACCCCTGTGGTCGGAGAATGGGCCCTCGTCTTAAAAGTCTTGGTCTGGAATGGTCCCTAGTCCTAAAAATCCTTGTCTGGAATGGTCTCTGATCCTAAAAATCCTGCTCTGAAATGGTCCCTGATCCTAAAAAATTCAGTCTGGAATGGCCCCTGTGCCTGGGAATTCCAGTCAGGAATGGGTCGTGATTTTAAAAATCCTGGTCTGGAATTGTCTCTGATCCCAAAAATCCTGCTCTGAAATGGTCCCTGATCGTAAAAATCCCTGTCTGGAATCGTTCCTGGTCCTAAAAATCCTGGTCTGGAATGGACCCTGAGCCAGGGATCCCGGTCAAGAATGGTCCCCTGATCCTAAAAATCCTGCTCAGATATGGTCCTTGATCCTAAAAATCCTGGTCTGAAATGGCCCTTGATTTTAGGAATCCCAATTGGAATGTTCCCAAAAATCCCGCTCTGAAATGGGCTGCGATCATGGGAACCCCAATTTGGGATATTCCCAAAAATCCTGCTCTGAAATTGCCCCATATCCTGGGAATCCCAATGGGGAATATTCCCAAAAATCCTGCTCTGAAATGGGCTGCGATCATTAAACCCCAATTTGGGATATTCCCAAAAATCCTGCTCGGAAATTGCCCCATATCCTGGGAACCCCAAATTTGGGATATTCCCAAAAATCCTGCTCTGAAATTGCCCCATATCCTGGGAACCCCAATTTGGGATATTCCCAAAAATCCCGCTCTGAAATGGGCTGCGATCATTAAACCCCAATTTGGGATATTCCCAAAAATCCCGCTCTGAAATTGCCCCATTTCCTGGGAATCCCAATAGGGAATATTCCCAAAAATCCCACTCTGAAATGGGCTGTGGTCCAGGGAACCCCAATTTGGGATATTCCCAAAAATCCTGCTCGGAAATTGCCCCATATCCTGGGAATCCCAATAGGGAATATTCCCAAAAATCCCACTCTGAAATGGGCTGCGATCATGGGAACCCCAATTTGGGATATTCCCAAAAATCCCATTCGGAAATTGCCCCATATCCTGGGAATCCCAATAGGGAATATTCCCAAAAATCCTGCTCTGAAATGGGCTGCGATCATGGGAACCCCAATTTGGGATATTCCCAAAAATCCTGCTCTGAAATTGCCCCATATCCTGGGAATCCCAATAGGGAACATTCCCAAAAATCCTGCTCTGAAATTGCCCCATATCCTGGGAATCCCAACAGGGAATATTCCCAAAAATCCCACTCTGAAATGGGCTGCGATCATGGGAACCCCAATTTGGGATATTCCCAAAAATCCTGCTCTGAAATTGCCCCATATCCTGGGAATCACAATTTGGGATATTCCCAAAAAATCCCACTCTGAAATGGGCTGCGATCATTAAACCCTAATTTGGGATATTCCCAAAAATCCTGCTCTGAAATTGCCCCATATCCTGGGAACCCCAATGGGGAATATTGCCAAAAATCCCGCTCTGAAATGGGCTGCGATCATGGGAACCCCAATTCGGGATATTCCCCAAAAATCCTGCTCGGAAATGGGCTGTGGTCCAGGGAACCCCAATTTGGGATATTCCCAAAAATCCTGCTCTGAAATTTCCCCATATCCTGGGAATCCCAATAGGGAATATTCCCAAAAATCCTGCTCTGAAATGGGCTGCAATCATTAAACCCTAATTTGGGATATTCCCAAAAATCCCATTCGGAAATGGGCCCTGATCCTGGGAATCCCAATAGGGAATATTCCCAAAAATCCCACTCTGAAATGGGCTGCGATCATTAAACCCCAATTTGGGATATTCCCAAAAATCCTGCTCGGAAATTGCCCCAAATCCTGGGAATCCCAATTTGGGATATTCCCAAAAATCCCATTCAGAAATGGGCCCTGATCCTAAATATCCCAGAGGTTCCAGGAGCCCAGGAATGCCCCAAATTTTGGTTTTTTTCCAGGAAAATTCTGGGAATGGGGGGTTTGGGGTCAGGGATTTGGGATCTGCTGTGGGGGGAGTGAACTTCCCAACACTTCCCAAACATTTCCATTATTTGGGATCACATTCCCAACCCTTTTTGCAGAGATTTGGGATCACAATCCCTCAGTCCCAAACCTTTTCCATGGATCTGGGATTTTCCCAGGATTTCTTCAGGATCTTCCCAGCATTTCCCTGGGATTTTCCACGATTTTTTTAGGATTTTCCTGAGATTTCTTCAGGATTTTCCTGGGATTTTCCCAGGATTTTTTTTAGGATTTTCCTGGCATTTTCCTGAGACTTCTTCAGGATTTTCCTGGGATTTTCCCAGGATTTCTTCAGGATTTTTTGTTGATGTCCCTGGGATTTTTCCAGGATTTTTTTAGGATTTTCCTGGGATTTTCCTGAGATTTCTTCAGGATTTTCCTGGGATTTTCCCAGGATTTCTTCAGGATTTTCCCAGGATTTCCCTGAGATTTTCCAGGATTTTTTTAGGATTTTCTTGGGATTTTCTTGAGATTTCTTCAGGATTTTCCCAGGGATTTTCCCAGGATTTTTTTAGGATTTTCCTGAGATTTCTTCAGGATTTTCCTGGGATTTTCCCAGAATTTCTTCAGGATTTTTTGTTGATTTCCCTGGGATTTTCCCAGGATTTCCCTGGGATTTTCCAGGATTTTTTTAGGATTTTCCTGGGATTTTCCTGAGATTTCTTCAGGATTTTCCTGGGATTTTCCCAGGATTTCTTCAGGATTTTTTGTTGATTTCTCTGGGATTTTTCCAGGTTTTTTTTAGGATTTTCCTGGGATTTTCCTGAGATTTCTTCAGGATTTTCCTGGGATTTTCCCAGGATTTCTTCAGGATTTTCCCAGGATTTCCCTGGGATTTCCCAGGATTTTTTTTAGGATTTTCCTGGGATTTTCCCGAGATTTCTTCAGGATTTTCCTGGGATTTTCCCAGGATTTCTTCAGGATTTTTTGTTGATTTCCCTGGGATTTTTCCAGGATTTTTTTAGGATTTTCTTGAGATTTCCCAGGATTTTTTTTAGGATTTTCCTGGGATTTTCCTGAGATTTCTTCAGGATTTTCCTGGGATTTTCCCAGGATTTCTTCAGGATTTTCCCAGGATTTCCCTGGGATTTTCCCAGGATTTTTTTAGGATTTTCCTGGGATTTTCCCGAGATTTCTTCAGGATTTTCCTGGGATTTTCCCAGGATTTCTTCAGGATTTTTTGTTGATTTCCCTGGGATTTTTCCAGGATTTCCTCGGGATTTTTCCATGATTTTTCCAGACCCACCTGTCTGTGCAGGGTTTTCCATTGGAGGTTCCTTTATCCGTGGATTTGGGATCCCAATGCCCCATTCCCACCCCAGTTCCTGTCCCTGGGGATTCAGGATCCGGAATTTTCATGGGATTTCCTCGGGATTTTCCTGGGATTTCTTTGGGATTTTCCCAGGATTTTCCCAGGATTTTCCTTGGATTTTTCCATTATTTCTCTGCGATTTTTCTGGGATTTTTTTCTGTGATTTTTCCATTATTTCTCCAGGATTTTCCTGGGATTTTTCTGGGATTTTTCCCTGAGATTTCTGTGGGATTTCCATGGGATTTTTCCAGGATTTTCTTGGTATTTTCCCAGGACATTTCCCAGGATTTTCCTGGAATTTTTCTGGGATTTTTCCAGGACATTTCCCAGGACTTTTCCAGGACTTCCCTGGGATTTTTCTGGGATTTTCACGGGATTTTTGTGGGATTTTCCTTGGATTTTTCAAGAATTTTTCCATGATTTCTCTGGGATTTCCATGGGATTTTTTCCAGGATTTTTTTGGGATTTTTCTCGGGATTTTTCTGGGATTTTCCTGGAATTTTTCCAGGACACTTCCCAGGACTTTTCCAGGATTTTTCTGGGATTTTCAGGGGATTTTGGTGGGATTTTCCCAGACCCACCTGTCTGTGCAGGGCTCGAAGCCGTGGCAGCGCTCCCTGTGCCCATGGATTTGAGATCCCAATTCCCCATTCCCTGTCCCCTGGAGGTTCAGGATCTGGGATTTTTGTGGGATTTTCCTTGGATTTTTCAAGAATTTTTCCATGATTTCTCTGGGATTTCCATGGGATTTTTCCAGGATTTTCTTGGTATTTTCTCGGGATTTCTCTGGGATTTTCCCGGGATTTTTCTGGGATTTTTCCAGGACTTTTCCCTGGGATTTTCCTGGGATTTTCACGGGATTTTCCTGGGATTTTCCCGGAATTTTTCTGGGATTTTCCAGGACTTTTCCCTGTGATTTTCCTGGGATTTTCTCGGGATTTCTCTGGGATTTTCCCGGAATTTTTCTGTGATTTTCCCAGGACTTTTCCCTGGGATTTTCCTGGGATTTTCATGGGATTTTCCTGGGATTTTCCCGGGATTTTTGTGGGATTTTCCCAGACCCACCTGTCTGTGCAGGGCTCGAAGCCGTGGCAGCGCTCCCTGTGCCCACGGATTTGAGATTCCAATTCCCCATTCCCTGTCCCCTGGAGGTTCAGGATCTGGGATTTTTGTGGGATATTCCTTGGATTTTTCAAGAATTTTTCCATGATTTCTCTGGGATTTCCATGGGATTTTTCCAGGATTTTCTTGGTATTTTCTCGGGATTTTTCCAGGATTTTCCCGGAATTTTTCTGTGATTTTTCCACGACTTTTCCAGGACTTTCCTGGGATTTTCCTGGGATTTTTCTGGGATTTTCACGGGATTTTTGCGGGATTTTCCCAGACCCACCTGTCTGTGCAGGGCTCTCCCTCTGCAGGAAGCCGTGGCAGCGCTCCCTGTGCCCATGGATTTGGGATCCCAATTCCCCATTCCCTGTCCCCTGGAGGTTCAGGATCTGGGATTTTTGTGAGATTTTCCTTGGATTTTTCAAGAATTTTTCCATGATTTCTCTGGGATTTCCATGGGATTTTTCCAGGATTTTCTTGGGATTTTCTCGGGATTTCTCCGGGATTTTCCTGGAATTTTTCTGTGATTTTCCCAGGACTTTTCCCTGGGATTTTCCTGGGATTTTCAGGGGATTTTGGTGGGATTTTCCCAGACCCACCTGTCTGTGCAGGGCTCTCCCTCTGCAGGAAGCCGTGGCAGCGCTCCCTGTGCTCCTCCAGGCTGCTCTGCTGTTTGTAGCTGCGGCCACACGAGCTGCACTTGTAGGGTTTGCCCACCGTGGGGGAGGAAACTGAGAACGACAGGACACGGGGTCAGGATTCGGGATTTGGGATGTGGAAATCAGGATTTGGGATTTGGGATTTGGAAATCAGGATTTGGGATTTGGGATTTGGAAATCAGGATTTGGGATGTGGAAATCAGGATTTGGGATGTGGGATTTGGGATCCAGAAATCAGGATTTGGGATTTGGGATGTGGAAATCAGGATTTGGGATTTGGAAATCAGGATTTGGGATTTGGGATTTGGGATGTGGAAATCAGGATTTGGGATTTGGGATGTGGAAATCAGGATTTGGGATTTGGGATGTGGAAATCAGGATTTGGGATTTGGGTTTTCTCCTGCCCTTGTAGGGCTTGTCCACAGTGGGAATGGGAAAGGAAGATGGAAATCAGGATTTGGGATGTGGGGTTTGGAGAGCAGCATTTGGGATATGGAACTCTGGATTTCTTTAGGGTTTTCCCTCCTATTTCCCACTGCTCTCCACCCTTTGAAAAACCCAAAATTTCTCCTGTAAACCCAACAAACAGCCCTGAACCAACAGCAGGACCCCTTCCCACCAAACCCTGACCATTCACTATCCCCCACTCCCAACATCCCCACCACTCCCAACCCCATTCCTGAAATTCCCACCCCCATCCTCCCCACCCCATTCCCACCATCCCCACTCCATTCCAACCCCATCCCCACCCCATTCCCACCCCCATCCTCCCCACCCCATTCCCACCATTCCCACCCCATTCCCACCACTCCCAACCCCATCCCAACCCATTTCCACCATTCCCAACCCCATTCCCAACCCCATCCCCACCATTCCCAGCATTCCCGACCCCATTCCTGAAATTCCCACCCCATTCCCACCATCCCCACCACTCCCAACTCCATCCCCCAAAATTCCCAACATTCCCCACCCCATCCCCACCCCATTCCCACCATCCCCACCCCATTCCCACGATTCCCAACCCCATCCCCAAAATTCCCAACATTCCCAACCCCATCCCCACCATCCCCACCCCATTCCCAGCATTCCCAACCCCACTCCTGAAATTCCCACCCCCACCCTCCCCACCCCATTCCCACCATGCCCACTCCATTCCAACTCCATCCCCACCATTTCCACCATTCCCAACCCCATTCCTGAAAGTCCCACCCCATCCCCACCATCCCCATCCCATCCCCACCCCATTCCCACCCCCCATCCTCCCCACCCCACTCCCACCATCCCCACTCCATCCCCAACCCCATCCCCAAAATTCCCAACATTCCCCACCCCATCCCCACCCCATTCCCACCATTCCCAACCCCATCCCCAACATCCCCAACCCCATTCCCACCATTTCCACCCCATCCCCACCACTCCCAACCCCATCCCAACCCATTTCCACCATCCCCACCACTCCCAACCCATCCCCACCATCCCAACCCCATTCCCACCATTCCCATCCCCCATCCCCACTCCATCCCCATCCCCATCCCATCCCAACCCATCCCCACTCCATCACAACCCCATCCCCCCCATTCCCACCCCCATCCCCATCCTCCCCACCCCATTCCCACCATTCCCAACCCCATTCCCAACCCCATCCCCACCATCCCCACTCCATCCCCCATCCCCACCCCATTCCCACCATTCCCATCCCAACCCCATCCCCACCATTCCCACCATTCCCAACCCCATCCCAACCCCATCCCCACCCTCCCCAACCCCATCCCCACCATCCCACCCCATCCCCACCGTTCCCACCCCATCCCAACCCCATTCCCAGCACCCCCACCATCCCAACCCCATCCCATCCCCACCATCCCCACCCCACCCCCCCCATCCCTGCACCCCCCGTGCCCACCCGAGTGGGTGCGCAGGTGCCCGCTGAGGGCGTCGCGGCGCCGGCAGGCGTAGGAGCAGAAGGGGCACTTGAAGGGTTTCTCCCCCGAGTGCAGCTTGATGTGGCGCAGCAGGTTCCCCTTCTGCGTGAAGGAGGCGCCGCACTGCTGGCACTGGAAGGGTCGTTCTCCTGAAAATCCCAAATAAAAACCCAAATAAAAACCCCAAACCCGCACTGCTGGCACTGGAAGGGTCGTTCTCCTGGAAATCCCAAATAAAAATCACAAATTTAACCCCAAATTTAACCCCAAATTTAACCATAAACCCGCACCTGCTGGCACTGGAAGGGTCGTTCTCCTAAAAATCCCAAATAAAAATCCCAAATTTAACCCCAAATTTAACCATAAACCCGCACTGCTGGCACTGGAAGGGTCGTTCTCCTGGAAACCCCAAATAAAAACCCCAAATTTAACCCCAAATTTAACCCCAAACCCGCACTGCTGGCACTGGAAGGGTCGTTCTCCTAAAAATCCCAAATAAAAATCCCCAAATTTAACCCCAAATCCATAATGTTGGCACTGGAAGGGTCGTTCTCCTGGAAACCCCAAAAAAAATCCCAAATAAAAATCCCAAATTTAACCCCAAACCCGCACTGCTGGCACTGGAAGGGTCGTTCTCCTGGAAATCCCAAAAAAAACCCAAATTTAACCCCAAATTTAACCATAAACACGCACTGCTGGCACTGGAAGGGTCGTTCTTCTGAAAATCCCAAAAAAACCCCCAAATTTAACCCCAAATTTAACCATAAACCCGCACTGCTGGCACTGGAAGGGTTGTTCTCCTGGAAACCCCAAATAAAAATCCCAAATTTAACCCCAAATTTAATCATAAACCTGCACTGCTGGCACTGGAAGGGTCGTTCTCCTAAAAATCCCAAATAAAAATCCCACAAATTTAACCTCAAATCCATAATGTTGGCACTGGAAGGGTCGTTCTCCTGGAAAACCCCCAAATTCCCATTTTTTCCCTTTTTTTTTTGCCCATTTTTTCCCCGTTTTTTCCCATTTTTTTCCGGTTTTTCCCCCATTCTCTCACCGGTGTGGCTGCGCTTGTGCACCACGAGCACGTTGGGCCCGATGCACACCATGCCGCACACTCAGGAATCCCCATTCCCAGCCCCCAGAACTCCCATTTTTTCCCCGTTTTTTCCCCAAAATTCCCATTTTTTCCCCCAAAATTGACTCTTTTTTTTCCATTTTTTCCATTTTTTCCCGTTTCCTCACCGGTGTGGCTGCGCTTGTGCACCATGAGCACGTTGGGCCCGATGCACACCATGCCGCACACTCAGGAATCCCCATTCCCACCTCCCAGAACTCCCATTTTTTTCCCCAAAATTCCCATTTTTTCCCCAAAATTCCCAATTTTTCCCCCCATTCCCTCACCGGTGTGGCTGCGCTTGTGCACCATGAGCACGTTGGGCCCGATGCACACCATGCCGCACACAGGAATCCCCATTCCCAGCCCCCAGAACTCCCATTTTTTCCCCAAAATTCCCATTTTTTTCCCCAAAATTTCCCATTTTTTCCCATTTTCCCCGCTCCCTCACCGGTGTGGCTGCGCTTGTGCACCATGAGCACGTTGGGCCCGATGCACACCATGCCGCACTCAGGAATCCCCATTCCCAGCCCCCAGAACTCCCATTTTTTCCCCAAAATTCCCATTTTTTCCCCATTTTTTCCCATTTTTTCCCCATTTTTTCCCATTTTTCCCCATTTTTCCCCATTTTCCCCCCATTCCCTCACCGGTGTGGCTGCGCTTGTGCACCACGAGCACGTTGGGCCCGATGCACACCATGCCGCACACTCAGGAATCCCCATTCCCAGCCCCCAGAACTCCCATTTTTTCCCTGTTTTTTCCCCAAAATTCCCATTTTTTCCCCAAAATTGACTCTTTTTTTTCCATTTTTTCCATTTTTTCCCGTTCCCTCACCGGTGTGGCTGCGCTTGTGCACCATGAGCACGTTGGGCCCGATGCACACCATGCCGCACACTCAGGAATCCCCATTCCCAGCCCCCAGAACTCCCATTTTTTCCCATTTTTTACCCAAAAATTCCCATTTTTTCCCCCAAAATTCCCATTTTCCTGCTCCCTCACCGGTGTGGCTGCGCTTGTGCACCATGAGCACGTTGGGCCCGATGCACACCATGCCGCACACTCAGGAATCCCCCATTCCCAGACCCCAGAACTCCCATTTTTTCCCATTTTTTCCCATTTTTTTCCCCCATTTTTCCCCATTTTTTCCCCCATTTTTTCCCGTTCCCTCACCGGTGTGGCTGCGCTTGTGCACCATGAGCACGTTGGGGCCCGATGCACACCATGCCGCACACTCAGGAATCCCCATTCCCAGCCCCCAGAACTCCCATTTTTTCCCCAAAATTCCCATTTTTTTCCCCAAAATTCCCATTTTTCCCTGTTCTCTCACCGGTGTGGCTGCGCTTGTGCACCATGAGCACGTTGGGCCCGATGCACACCATGCCGCACACGTCGCATTTCAGTTTCCCGTTGGGCAGGCGGATCCCCCCGGGCGAGCTCGGCTCCGGGAAGGGCTCCGGGAAGGGCTCGGCCAGGGGGGAGCCCTCGGGCGCCCCCTCGCGGCCCTCCCGCGACAGCGGCCGGCCCGGGGACTCCTCGTCCGAGGACATCTCCACCTTGATGGAGTTGGCTGCGGAAACGGGGGGAGAGCGGTGAGGGGAGAAACGGGGTGGGGAGAGGGGAAATGGGGGAAATGGGGTGGAATTCCCAGAAAAAATGGGGTCAGGAGAGGGGAAATTGGATGTAATTCCAGAAAAAATGGGGTCAGGAGAGGGGGAATGGGGAAATGGGGTGGAATTCCCACAAAAAAATGGGGTCAGGAGAGGGGAAATGGGGGGAAATGGGGGTGGGGAGAGGGGAAATGGGGATAAATGGGGTGGAATTCCCAGAAAAATGGGGTCAGGAGAGGGGAAATGGGGGAAATGGGGTCAGGAGAGGGGAGAATGGATGGAATTCCAGAAAAAACGGGGTCAGGAGAGGGGAAATTGGGAAAATGGGGTCAGGAGAGGGGGAAACGGGGTGAGGAGAGGGGAGAAACGGGGATAAATGGGGTGGAATTCCCAGAAAAAACAGGGTCAGGAGAGGGGAGAAATGGGGGGAAAACTGGGTCAGGAGAGGGGAAAATTTGGGATAAATGGGGTCAGGAGAGGGAGAATGGATGGAATTCCAGAAAAAATGGGGTCAGGAGAGGGGAAATTGGGAAAATGGGGTGGAATTCCCAGAAAAAAACAGGGTCAGGAGAGGGGAAAATGGGGATAAATGGGGTGAGGAGAGGGGGAATGGGGTGAGGAGAGGGGAGAAACAGGGGAAAATTGGGTCAGGAGAGGGGAAATTGGATGGAATTCCAGAAAAAATGGGGTCAGGAGAGGGGAAATGGGGACATTTTGGGGACATTTTGGGGACATTTTGGGGAATATTTTGGGGACATTTTGAGGACATTCTGGGAATATTTTGGGGACATTCAGGGAATATTTTGGGGACATTTTGGACACATTCAGGGAATATTTTGGGGAATATTTTGGGGACATTTTGGGGAATATTTTGGGGACATTTTGGGGAATATTTTGGGGACATTCAGGGAATATTTTGGGGACATTTTGGGGAATATTTTGGGGACATTTTGGGGACATTTTGGGGACATTTTGGGGACATTCAGGGAATATTTTGGGGACATTCTGGGCGTTTCTGGGGTACTCACCAGGGGAGCGTGGGGACGAGCGGGGGCTGGGGGGGCTCCGTGCTGCCCCTCCCCCCACGGCTGAGTGGAATTCCTGCTCCAGGGGGGAATCCCCACGGCCTGGGGACAACGGAAAAACCAAAAAACCCAAAAACTCAATGGGATGGGCTGGGGATGGAGCCTGGGGCTCCCACCCGGAGCCCTGCGGGGGCTGGGGCCGAGATCCCCCCTGGAACTGGGAATTTCCCCCATTCCTGATCCCAAAATCCCCCTGGAATTGAGAATTCCTCTCCATTTCCAGCCCTGGAATTGGGAGTTTCCCCCATTCCTGATCCCAAAATCCCTCTGGAATTGAGAATTTCCCCCATTCCTGATCCCAAATTCCCTCTGGATTTGGGAATTCTCCCCATTTTCACACCCAGATTTGGGAATTTCCCCCATTCCTGATCCCAAATTCCCCCTGGAATTGGGAACTTCCCCCATTCCTGATCCCAAATTCCCCCCTGGATTTGGGAATTCTCCCCATTTCCACACCCAGATTTGGGAATTTCCCCTCATTCCCAATCCCAATCCCACTCCTGGATTTGGGAACTCTCCTCTGCCCCATTTCTGATCCCAAAATCCCCCCTGGAATTGAGAATTCCTCCCCATTTCCAGCCCTGGAATTGAGAATTTCCCCCCATTCCTGATCCCAAATTCCCCCTGGATTTGCGAATTCTCCCCATTTCCACACCCAGATTTGGGAATTCCCCCCATTGCCAACCCCAAATCCCCACACCTGGGGCTGGGACAGGGATTTGTTCCCATTCCCAATCCCAAACCCCATCCAGGATCCGGAATTCCCAAATTTCCAATCCCAAATTTCTTCCCCTAATCCCAAATTTCCTCCTGTGATCTCAAATTTTCCCCCAATCCCAAATTCCCCCATCCCAAATTAACCCCCCCACCCCAATCCCAAATTCCTCCAATCCCAAATTTCCCCCCAAAACCAAATTTTCCTCCTCCCAATCCCAAATTCTGATCCCAAAACCTCCAATCCCAAATCCCCCACCCCAAATCCCCTCCCCAATTCCCCAGTCCCAAACTCTGATCCCAAATCCCCCCATCCCAAATCCCAAATTTCCATTCCCCCAATCCCAAATCCCCCATCCCAAACCCCAAATCCCCTCCCTGATCCCAAATTTCCCTCCCCCATCCCAAATCCAAATCCCAAATCCTCCAATCCCAAACTCTGATCCCAAACCCCAAGTACCCCAAATTCTCCAATCCCAAATCCCCCCACCCCAAACCCCAAATCCCAATCCCAAATCCCAAATTTCCCCCCACCCCAAATTCTGATCCCAAATTCTCCCCTCCCAAATCCCCCCACCCCAAATTCCCTCCCCAATTCCAAATCCCCCCATCCCAAACCCCAAATCCCCCAATCCCAAACTCTGATCCCAAATCCTCCACCCCAAATCCCCTCCCCAGTTCCCCAATCCCAAACTGTGATCCCAAACCCCAAGTACCCCAAATCCTCCAATCCCAAACCCCCCACCCCAAATCCCCTCCCCAACCCCAAATCCCAAACTCTGATCCCAAATCCCCCCATCCCAAATCCCAAATCCTCCAATCCCAAACTCTGATCCCAAACTCCGCCATCCCAAATCCTCCACCCCAAATCCCAAATCCCAATCCCAAATCCCCCCACCCCAAATTCTGATCCCAAATCCTCCAATCCCAAATCCCAAATTTCCCTCCCAAACCCCAAATTCCCCCATCCCAAATCCCCCAATCCCAAACTGTGATCCCAAACCCCCCACCCCAAATCCTCCAATCCCAAATCCCCCCACCCCAAATTCCCTCCCCGATTCCAAATTCTGATTCCAAATCCCCCCATCCCAAATCCCAAATCCCCTCACCCCAAATTCCCTCCCCAATTCCAAATTCCCCAATCCCAAATCCCCTCCCCAACCCCAAATCCCCTCCCCAATTCCCCAATCCCAAATTCTGATCCCAAATCCTCCAATCCCAAATCCCCCCACCCCAAACCCCAAATTCCCCAATCCCAAACTCTGATCCCAAATTCCCCCATCCCAAATCCCCTCCCCAACCCCAAATCCCAAACTCTGATCCCAAACGCCGCCATCCCAAATCCTCCAATCCCAAATTTCCCTCCCCAATCCCAAACCCCCCACCCCAAATCCCCTCCCCCTTCCCCTCATGATCTCAAATCCCATCCCCAATTCCAAAACCCTTTCCCCAATTCCCCAATCCCAAATTCTGATCCCAAATCCTCCAATCCCAAATCCCAAATTTCCCTCCCCAATTCCAAATTCCCCCATCCCAAACCCCAAATTCCCCAGTCCCAAACCCCAAATCCCCATCCCAAATCCCCTCCCCAATTCCCCAATCCCAAACTCCGATCCCAAATCCCCCATCCCAAACCCCAAATCCCCCAATCCCAAATTCTGATCCCAAATCCCCCCACCCCAAATCCTAAATTTCCCTCCCCAATTCCAAATCCCCCATCCCAATTCCCCAATCCCAAATTCTGATCCCAAATCTTCCAGTCCCAAATCCCCCCACCCCAAATTCCCCAATCCCAAACCCCAAATCCCCCAGTCCCAAAGTCCGATCCCAAACTCCCCCATCCCAAATCCTCCACCCCAAATCCCAAATCCCCTCACCCCAAATTCCCTCCCCAACCCCAAATCCCCTCCCCAATTCCCCAATCCAAAATTCTGATCCCAAATCCCAATCCCAAATACCCCCACCCCAAATCCCCTCCCTAATTCCAAATTCCCCCATCCCAAATCCCCCAATCCCAAACCCCAAATCCCAAATTCCCCCATCCCAAACTCTCATCCCAAACTCTGATCCCAAACTCTCATCCCAAACCCCCCATCCCAAATTCCCCCATCCCAAACCCCAAATTCCCCAACCCCAAATCCCCTCCCCAATTCCCCAATCCCAAACTCCGATCCCAAACCCCCCACCCCAAACCCCAAATCCCCTCCCCAATTCCCCCAATCCCAAAATCTGATCCCAAATCCCCCATCCCAAACCCCCCACCCCAAATCCCAAATTTCCTTTCCTCCATCCCAAACCCCCCCACCCCAAATCCCCCATCCCAAACCCTAAATCCCCTCCCCAATTCCCCAATCCCAAATTCTGATCCCAAATCCCCCCACCCCAAATCCCAAATCCTCCAATCCCAAACTCTGATCCCAAACTCCGCCATCCCAAATCCTCCACCCCAAATCCCAAATCCTAAATCCCAATCCCAAATCCCAAACCCCAAATCCCCCACCCCAAATCCCCTCCCCAACCCCAAATTCCCTCCCGAATTCCCAAATCCCAAATTCTGATCCCAAATCCTCCAATCCCAAATCCCTCCACCCCAAATCCCCCAATCCCAAACTCTGATCCCAAACTCCCCCATCCCAAATCCTCCACCCCAAATCCCAAATCCCAAATCCCCTCAACCCAAATTCCCTCCCCGATTCCAAATTCCCCCATCCCAAATCCCCTCCCCAACCCCAAATCCCCTCCCCAATTCCCCAACCCCAAACTCTGATCCCAAATTCTCCCCTCCCAAATCCCCTCCCTGATCCCAAATTTCCTTTCCCCCATCCCAAATCCCCCATCCCAAACCCCAAACCCCAAATCCCAAATCCCAATCCCAAATCCCCCCACCCCAAATTTCCCTCCCCAATTCCAAATTCCCCCATCCCAAACCCCAAATCCCAAATCCCCCACCCCAAATCCCAAACTCTGATCCCAAACCCCCATCCCAAACCCCAAATCCCCCAATCCCAAACCCCAAATCCCCCAATCCCAAATCCCCCCACCCCAAATCCCCTCCCCATTCCCCTCCCTGATCCCAAATTTCCTTTCCCCCATCCCAAATCCCAAATCCCAAACCCCAAATCCTAAATTTCCCTCCCCAATCCCAAATCCCCCATCCCAAACCCCAAATACCCCAAACCCCCCAATCCCAAATCGCAAATTTCCATTCCCCCATCCCAAATCCCCCATCCCAAACCCCCCACCCCAAATCCCAAATTTCCTTTCCTCCATCCCAAATCCCCCATCCCAAATCCCAAATCCCCCAATCCCAACCCCCCCACCCCAAATCCCCCATCCCAAACCCCAAATTCCCCAACCCCAAATCCCCTCCCCAATTCCCCAATCCCAAAATCTGATCCCAAATCCCCCAACCCCAAATCCCCCATCCCAAATCCCCTCCCCAACCCCAAATCCCAAACTCTGATCCCAAATTCCCCCATCCCAAATCCCCTCCCCAATTCCCCCAATCCCAAACTCTGATCCCAAACCCCCATCCCAAACCCCAAATTCCCCAACCCCAAATCCCCTCCCCAATTCCCCCAATCCCAAACTCCGATCCCAAACTCCCCCATCCCAAATCCCAAACTCTGATCCCAAACCCCCCAATCCCAAACCCCAAATCCCCCATCCCAACCCCCCCACCCCAAATCCCCTCCCCCTCCCCCCCTCGATCCCAAATCCCCTCCCTCCCCTCCCCCCCCGCCGTGGGAACAATCGGAATTTCGGGATGGAAAATTCCCCCCACAGCAGCAGCAGCGGCCGCAGCTGGGAATGAGATTTGAGATTTCCAAACTTTTCCGGCCCAGCTGGAATTTTTGGCTCAGGGGAAAAAAAAAAAAAAAAAAAAAAAAAAATCTCCCTGGGAGTTTCCCAAACATTCCCAAACCCTCCCGGGGGGGAAGGGAGGCCTTGGAAAATTCCCAAATTCCCGGGAAAAGCCTGGGAAAGGCCGCGAGGAGCCGTTCCCAGCGCTGGGGAATGTTGGGAATGTCGAGCCCGGGGCAGCCGGGAAATTCCCCCTGGGCCAGGGCAGAGTCCCCAGGAAAATTTGGGATTTTTTCAAGGCTTGGCGTTTGCCCGGCTTGGCAATCCCAGGATTGCTGAATTTCCCCTCCAGGATCCCGAAATCCTCCTCTAAAATGATCCCTAAATGTCCCCAAATTCCCCTCCAAAATTATCCCTGAATTCCCCTCCGAGATTATCCTAAATAGCCCTGAATTTCCCTTCAGAATTATCCCTAAATATCCCTGAATTCCCCTTGAAAATTATCCCTAAATATCCCTGAATTTCCCTTCAGAATTATCCCTAAATATCCCTGAATTCCCCTTGAAAATTATCCCTAAATATCCCTGAATTTCCCTTCAGAATTATCCCTAAATATCCCTGAATTCCCCTTGAAAATTATCCCTAAATATCTCTGAATTCCCCTCCAGAATTATCCTAAATATCCCTGAATTCCCCTTCAGAATTATCCCCACATTCCCCTTCAGAATTATCCCTAAAATCCCCTCCAAGATTATCCTAAATATCCCCAAATTCCCCTTCAGAATTATCCCTAAATTCCATTCCAAAATTATCCCCAAATTCCCTCTCCAAAATTATCCTAAATATCCCTAAAATCTCCTCCATAATTATCCCTAAATATCCCTGAATTCCCCTCCAGAATTATCCCTAAATATCCCTGAATTCCCCTCCAGAATTATCCCTAAATATCCCTGAATTTCCTTCAGAATTATCCCTAAAATCCCCTCCAAGATTATCTTAAATATCCCCAAATTCCCTTTCCGAATTATCCCTAAATATCCCTGAATTTCCCTTCAGAACTATCCCTAAATATCCCTGAATTCCCCTCCAGGATCCCCAAATCTCTCTCCAGAATTATCCCTAAATATCCCCAAATTCTCCTCCAAAATTATCCTAAATATCCCTGAATTCCCCTCCACAATTATCCCTAAATATCCCCAAATTCCTCTCCAAAATTATCCTAAATATCCCCAAATCCCCCTTCAGATTTATCCTAAATATCCCCAAATTCCCCATGAAAATTATCCCTAAATATCCCTGAATTCCCCTCTAAAATTATCCCTAAATTCCCCTCCAGAATGATCCCTAAATATCCTTAAATTCCCCCTCCAGGATCCCCAAATTCCCTTCCAAAATTATCCTAAATATCCCCAAATTCCCCTCAAGAATTATCCCTAAATATCCCCAAATTCCATTCCAGATTTATCCCTAAATTCCCCTCCAGAATTATCCCTAAATATCCCCAAATTCCTCTCCAAAATGATCCTTAAATTCCCCTCCAGAATTCCCAAATTCCCCCTCTAGGATCCCCAAATTCCCCTCCAGAATTATCCCTCAATATCCCTGAATTCCCCTCTAAAATGATCCCTAAATATCCTTAAATATCCTTAAATAAATATCCTTAAATTCTCCTCCACAATTATCCCGAAATCCCCCTCCAGAATTCCAAAATTTTCCCCCTCCAGAATTCCAAAATTTTCCCCCTCCAGAATTCCAACATTTTCCCTCTCCAGAATTCCCAATTTTCTCCTCTCCAGGATCCCTCAATTCCCCTTCAGGATTCCCAAATTCCCAAATTTCCCCCCAAAATTCCCAAATTTCCCCCCTGGAGCCGGATCTGACTCCTCCATCCCTGCACAGGGAATCCCAAAATTCCCAAATTTCCCCCCTGGAGCTGTTCCAGGGGCAAATCCCAAATATCCCAAAAATCAAAAAAATCCCCAAAAATCCCAAAAAATCCCAAAAATCCCTGGGACCAACCCTTGGGGTGATCCCAGAGCCTCATCCTGACCCCACCTGGATCAGATAAAACTCCCAAGGAAAAAGGGAATTCCAGCATCCCTAAATCCCATTTCTGACCATTTCAGGGGCAAATCCCAAAAAAACCCCAAAAAATAAAAAAAAAAATCCCAAAAAAATCCCCAAAAAATTAAAAAAAAAAATCCCTTGGGAATTTCCTGGAGCCTCATCCCGATCCCACACTGCTCTGACCCGACCCCAAAAGCTTTTTCCCATAAAAAAGGGAATTCCAGGAACACTAAAGTCCCTCTGTGGTTATCCAGAGGTAAATCCCAAATCCCCAAAATCCCAAAAAAGTCCCTGGGACTGGATCAGAACCAACCCATGGGAATCTCCTGGATCCTCATCCCAATCCCACCCAGATCTTATCTGACCCCAAAAGTTTTTCCCATAAAAAAGGGAATTCCAGGATCACTAAATTCCATCTCTGGTTATCCAGAGGTAAATCCCAAATCCCAAAAATCCCTGGCACCAACCTTTAGGAATTTCCTGGAGCCTCATCCCAATCCCACAAAGCTCTGACCCGACCCCAAAAGCTTTTCCCATAAAAAAGGGAATTCCAGGAACACTAAATTCCATCTCTGGTTATCCAGGGGCAAATCCCAAATCCCCAAAAATCCCAAAAAAATCCTTTGGCACCAACCTTTAGGAGCCTCATCCCAATCCCACCCAGATCTTATCCGACCCCAAAAGCTTTTTCCCATGGAAAAGGAAATTCCAGGATCACTAAATTCCAGCTCTGGCTATCCAGGGGCAAATCCCAAAAATCCCAAAAACCCTAAAAATTCCCTGGCACCAACCTTTAGGAATTTCCTGGAGCCTCATCCCAATCCCACCCAGATCTTATCTGACCCCAAAAGCTTTTTCCCATAAAAAAGGGAATTCCAGGATCACTAAATTCCATCTCTGGTTATCCACAGGCAAATCCCAAATCCCAAAAATCCCTGGGACCAATCTTTGGGATGATCCTGGCTCTGTGTCCCGACCCCACAAGGCTCTGACCCGACCCCAAAAGCTTTTTCCCATAAAAAAGGGAATTCCAGGAACACTAAATTCCATCTCTGGTTATCCAGGGGCAAATCCCAAATCCCAAAAATCCCAAAAAAGTCCCTGGGACTGGATCAGAACCAACCCATGGGAATCTCCTGGATCCTCATCCCAATCCCACCCAGATCTTATCTGACCCCAAAAGCTTTTTCCCATAAAAAAGGGAATTCCAGGATCACTAAATTCCATCTCTGGCTATCCAGGGACAAATCCCAAATCCCCAAAATCCCAAAAACTCCCTGGCACCAACCTTTAGGAATCTCCTGGAGCCTCATCCTGATCCCACACTGCTCTGACCTGATCCCAAAAGCTTTTTCCCATAAAAAAGGGAATTTCAGGATCACTAAATTCCAGCTCTGGTTATCCAGGGGCAAATCCCAAATCCCAAATCCCAAAAATCCCAAAAATCCCTGGCACCAACCTTTAGGAGCCTCATCCCTATCCCACCCAGATCTTATCCGACCCCAAAAGCTTTTTCCCATAAAAAAGGGAATTCCAGGAACACTAAATTCCAGCTCTGGCTATCCACAGGCAAATCCCAAATCCCAAAAACCCCAAAAAAAACCCTTTGGCACCAACCTTTAGGAATTTCCTGGAGCCTCATCCCGATCCCACACTGCTCTGACCTGACCCCAAAAGCTTTTTCCCATAAAAAAGGGAATTCCAGGATCACTAAATTCCATCTCTGGTTATCCACGGGCAAATCCCAAATCCCCAAAATCCCCAAAATCCCAAAAATTCCCTGGCACCAACCTTTAGGAATTTCCTGGAGCCTCATCCCAACCCCACAAAGCTCTGACCCGACCCCAAAAGCTTTTTCCCATAAAAAAGGGAATTCCAGGATCACTAAATTCCATCTCTGGTTATCCAGGGGCAAATCCCAAATCCCAAAAACCCCAAAAATTCCCTGGCACCAACCTTTAGGAATCTCCTGCAGCCTCATCCCAACCCCACACTGCTGTGACCCGACCCCAAAAGCTTTTTCTCATGGAAAAGGGAATTCCAAAATTCCACCTCTGGTTATCCAGAGGCAAATCCCAAACCTCAAAAATCCCAAAAATCCCAAAAATCCCAAAAATCCCTGGCACCAATCTTGGGGATGATCCTGGGTCTGTGTCCCAACCCCACAAGGCTCTGACCCAGCTCCCATAAAAAAGGGAATTCCAGGATCACTAAATTCCATCTCTGATTATCCACAGGCAAATCCCAAATCCCAAAAATCCCAAAAAAGTCCCTGGGACTGGATCAGAACCAACCCATGGGAATCTCCTGGAGCCTCATCCCAATCCCACCCAGATCTTATCTGACCCCAAAAGCTTTTTCCCATAAAAAAGGAATTCCAGGATCACTAAATTCCATCTCTGGTTATCCACGGGCAAATCCCAAATCCCCAAAATCCCCAAAATCCCAAAAAACCCCTTTGGCACCAACCTTTAGGAATCTCCTGCAGCCTCATCCCGCTCCACTGCCGAGCCCAACAATTCCAGCAGCCCCAAATCCCCAAATCCCGGAGGCGCTCCGGGAATCTCCGGCTCCTCCCAAATCCCTAAATCCCTAAATCCCACCCCGGCGGAGGAGTGGCCAAAAAACCTCTCCCGCTTTTCCCTCCTCCCTCCTCATTCCAGCCGGGAATTCCTGAAATCTCTTTTTCTCCCAGTTGGGTTTTTTTTTTTTTAAGGGGGATATTTGGGGGTATTTTTCGGGGGGTTTTTGGGGGGTTTTCGGGGTTTACCTTGCGGGAGGAAGCCCGGGGAGCCCTGGATGGGGATGCCCGGGAAGCAGCGCGGGATCCCCGCGGGGCGCAGGGCGGCGCTGGCCGGGCGCACGCAGCCGCTCACCTTCCAGGAAGAGCAGATTCCTGGAATCCAGGGAAAATCCAGCTCGGGAACGGCTCGGGGAGGAGGAGGAGGAGGAGTGGGGATGTGGGCAGGGAGGAGGGACACAGGGAGGGAGAGCAGATTGCTGTGGGAGCCCAGGTTTTAGTGGGATTTTAGTGGCATTCCCGAAAGGGAGGAACTGGGAACGGAGCCGGGAATGGGGCTGGGAATGGGAGAGGAAAGGGAGGGGGAGGAGGAACAGGGAAGGGTTTGGAATGTGGGAATTGGAATGTGGGAATGGCTCAGGGCAGGCGTGGGATCCCAGATTTCTGTGGGATCCCAGAGTTTTAGTAGGGTGGGAATGGGAAATGGGAAATGAGAAATTCCCGAAAGGGAGGAACTGGGAATGGAGCCGGGAATGGGAGAGGAAGGGCAGGGGAGGGATTGGAATGTGGGAATGGGAATGTGGGCAGGGAGGAGGGACACAGGGACAGAGCCCAGATTTCTGTGGCATTCCAGAGTTTCAGAGGGATTGCAATGGGAAATGGGGCATTCCCAAAAGCCGGGAACTGGGAATGGAGCCGGGAATGGGGCTGGGAATGGCTCGGGGAGGAGGAGGAGGAGGAGGAGTGGGGATGTGGGCAGGGAGGAGGGAGGAAGGGAGGGAGAGCAGATTGCTGTGGGATCCCAGGTTTTAGTGGGATTTTAGTGGCATTCCCGAAAGGGAGGAACTGGGAACGGAGCCGGGAATGGGGCTGGGAATGGGAGAGGAAAGGGAGGGGGAGGGATTGGAATGTGGGAATTGGAATGTGGGAATGGCTCAGGGCAGGCGTGGGATCCCAGATTTCTGTGGGATCCCAGAGTTTTAGTAGGGTGGGAATGGGGAATGGGAAATGGGGCATTCCCAAAAGCCGGGAACTGGGAATGGAACTGGGAATGGGAGAGGAAGGGAGGGGAAGGGATTGGAATGTGGGAATGGGAATGTGGGAACGAGGGAATGTGGGCAGGGAGGAGGGACACAGGGAGAGAGCCCAAATTTCTATGGGATCCCAGATTTCTATGGGATCCCAGATTTCTGTGGGATCCCAGGTTTCTATGGGATCCCAGATTTTCAGTGGGATTGCAATGGGAAATGGGGCATTCCCAAAAGCCGGGAACTGGGAACGGAGCCGGGAATGGGGCTGGGAATGGCTCGGGGAGGAGGAGGAGGAGGAGTGGGAATGTGGGGAGGGAGGAGGGAGGAAGGGAGGGAGAGCAGATTGCTGTGGGAGCCCAGGTTTTAGTGGGATTTTAGTGGCATTCCCGAAAGGGAGGAACTGGGAACGGAGCCGGGAATGGGGCTGGGAATGGGAGAGGAAAGGGAGGGGGAGGGATTGGAATGTGGGAATTGGAATGTGGGAATTGGAATGTGGGAATGGCTCAGGGCAGGCGTGGGATCCCAGATTTCAGTGGGATCCCAGATTTCTGTGGGATCCCAGATTTCTGTGGGATCCCAGATTTCTGTGGGATCCCAGAGTTTTAGAGGGATTGGGATGGGAAATGGGGCATTCCCAAAAGCCGGGAACTGGGAATGGAGCCGGGAATGGGGCTGGGAATGGGGCTGGGAGGAGGAGGAGGAGGAGGAGTGGGAATGTGGGGAGGGAGGAGGGACACAGGGAGGGAGCCCAAATTTCTGTGGGATTTCAGAGTTTTAGTGGGATTGGAACGGGAAATGAGGAATTCCCGAAAGGCAGGGAGTGGGAATGGAACTGGGAACGGAGCCGGGAATGGGAGAGGAAGGGAGGAGGAGGGAAGGGATTGGAATGTCGGAATGTGGCGATGGGAATGTGGGAATGTGGGCAGGGAGGAGGGAGAGCAGATTGCTGTGGGGTCCCAGGTTTTAGTGGGATTTTAGTGGCATTCCCGAAAGGCAGGAACTGGGAACGGAGCCGGGAATGGGGCTGGGAATGGGAGAGGGAGGGAGCAGGAGGAGGGAGAGGAATTGGAATGTGGGAATGTGGGAAGGGAGGAGGGACAGAACCCAAATTTCTGTGGGATCCCAGATTTTCAGTGGGATTGGGATGGGAAATGAGGCATTCCCGAAAGGCAGGAACTGGATGTGAAGCTCCGGGAATGGAACCGGGAATGGAACCGGGAATTGCTCCAGGAATGGGAGAGGGGAGGAGCAGGGAAGGGTTTGGAATGTGGGAATTGGAATGTGGGAATGGCTCAGGGCAAGTGTGGGATCCCAGATTTCTGTGGGATCCCAGAGTTTTAGCGGGGTTGGAATGGGAAATGGGAAATGGGGCATTCCCAAAAGCCGGGAACTGGGAATGGAGCCGGGAATGGGGCTGGGAATGGGACAGGAAGGGCAGGGGAAGGGATTGGAATGTGGGAATGGGAATGTGGGCAGGGAGGAGGAAATGAGGGAGGGAGCCCAGGTTTCTGTGGGATCCCAGATTTCTGTGGGATCCCAAATTTCTGTGGGATCTCAGGTTTTAGTGGGATTGGAATGGGAAACGAGGCATTCCCGAAAGGCAGGAACTGGGAACGGAGCCGGGAATTGCTCCAGGGATGGAGCCGGGAATGGGAGAGGAAGGGAGGAGGAGCAGGGAAGGGTTTGGAATGTGGGAATGTGGGAATGTGGGCAGGGACGAGGGGCGCAGGGAAGGATCCCAGATTTCTGTGCGATCCCAGGTTTTAGTGGGGTTCGAATGGGAAATGAGGAATTCCCGAAAGGGAGGAACTGGGAATGGGGCCGGGAACGGAATCGGGAATTGCTCCAGGAATGGGAGAGAGGAGGAGCAGGGCAGGGTTGGGAATGTGGGAATGTGGGCAGGGAGGAGGGAACGAGGGACGGATCCCAGGTTTTCAGTGGGATTGGGATGGGAAATGAGGAATTCCCGAAAGGGAGGAACTGGAAACAGGGCTGGGAATGGGAGAGAGGAGGAGCAGGGAAGGGTTTGGAATGTGGGAATGTGGGAATGTGGGAATGTGGGAATGGCTCAGGGCAGGCGTGGGATCCCAGATTTCAGTGAGATCCCAGAGTTTCAGCAGGATGGGGATGGAAAATGGGGCATTCCCAAAAAGCAGGAACTGGGAATGGGAATGTGGGAATGAGGGAATGTGGGCGGGGAGCAGGGAGCAGAACAGGATCCCGAATTTCAGTGGGATTGGTCCTGGCCAAAAGCAGAACTGGGAATGCCACAGGGAATGGGAGGGGAGGAGGAGGAGGAGGAGGAGGAGGAGGAGGAGGAGGAGGGCTGGAATGTGGGACAGGAGGAGGCACAGAGGGAGGGAGCCCGGATTTCTGTGGGATGGGAAATGGGAAATGAGGCCCAAAATGCCGGGAGTGGGAATTCCATCAGGAACGAGGCAGGGGAGGAGGGAGAGGGACTGGAATGTGGGGATGTGGGAATGTGGGGATGTGGGGATGTGGGGATGTGGGGATGTGGGGATGTGGGGATGTGGGGATGTGGGAATGTGGGGATGTGGGAATGTGGGAATGTGGGGATGTGGGAATGTGGGGATGTGGGGATGTGGGAATGTGGGAATGTGGGGATGTGGGAATGTGGGAATGTGGGGATGTGGGAATGTGGGAATGTGGGAATGTGGGGATGTGGGGATGTGGGGATGTGGGGATGTGGGGATGTGGGAATGTGGGGATGTGGGAATGTGGGAATGTGGGAATGTGGGGATGTGGGGATGTGGGAATGTGGGAATGTGGGGATGTGGGAATGTGGGAATGTGGGGATGTGGGAATGTGGGAATGTGGGGATGTGGGGATGTGGGAATGTGGGGATGTGGGGATGTGGGAATGTGGGGATGTGGGGATGTGGGGATGTGGGGATGTGGGGATGTGGGGATGTGGGAATGTGGGAATGTGGGGATGTGGGAATGTGGGAATGTGGGGATGTGGGAATGTGGGAATGTGGGGATGTGGGAATGTGGGAATGTGGGGATGTGGGGATGTGGGAATGTGGGGATGTGGGGATGTGGGAATGTGGGGATGTGGGGATGTGGGGATGTGGGGATGTGGGGATGTGGGGATGTGGGAATGGCTCAGGGCAAGCGTGGGATCCCAGATTTCAGTGAGATCCCAGGGTTTCAGCAGGATGGGGATGGAAAATGGGGCATTCCCAAAAAGCAGAACTGGGAATGGGAATGTGGGAATGTGGGAATGTGGGAGGGAAAGAGGGAACGAGAGAGGGAGCTCGGGGTTGGGTGGGATCCCAGATTGCAGATGGGAAATGGAGCAACCCCAAAAAGCAGAACTGGGAATGGGAGAGAGGAGGAGGAGGAGGGGAGGGATGGGAATGAGGGAATGTGGGCAGGGAGGAGGGACACAGGGAGGGAGTCCAGATTTCTGTGGGATCCCAGGTTTCAGTGGGATTGGGATGGGAAATGAGGAATTCCCGAAAGGGAGGAACTGGGAACGGGGCCGGGAATGGGAGAGAGGAGGAGCAGGGAAGGGTTTGGAATGTGGGAATGTGGGAATGTGGGAATGGCTCAGGGCAAGCGTGGGATCCCAGAGCTCAGTGGGATCCCAAGGTTTCAATGGGATGGGGATGGGAAATGGAGCAATCCCAAAAAGCAGAGAGTGGGAATGGGGCTGGGAATGGCAGGGAATGGGGGAAAATCCAAGAAAAATGGGAAAAAGTCCAGGAAAAAAAAAAAAACAAAAAAAAACAAAAACAGAAAATCCTGGAAAAAATATGGGGAAAGGCAGGGAAAATGGGGGAAAAAAAATCCCAGAAAATCCAGGGAAAATGGGGGGAAAGCCAAGAAAAATTGGGAAAAAATCCAAGAAAAATGGGGGATTTTAGTGGCATTCCCGAAAGGGAGGAACTGGGAACGGAGCCGGGAATGGGGCTGGGAATGGGAGAGGAAAGGGAGGGGGAGGAGGAGGAGGAGGAGGGAAGGGTTTGGAATGTGGGGATTGGAATGTGGGAATGGCTCAGGGCAGGCGTGGGATCCCAGATTTCTGTGGGATCCCAGATTTCAGTGGGATCCCAGATTTCTGTGGGATCCCAGATTTCAGTGGGATCCCAGATTTCAGTGGGATCCCAGATTTCAGTGGGATCCCAGATTTCAGCGGGATCCCAGAGTTTTCAGGGAGAAATGGAGCGATCCCAAAAGTCAGGAATGGGAATGGGCTGGGAATGGGAGAGGGGAGGAGGAGGAGGAGGAGGAGGGAGAGGGGTGGGAATGGGGGAACAGCAGGGATGGATGCAGGGAATCAGGAGGATTTGGGATGGATCAGGGATTTGGGATGGACCCAGAGGCTCAGGAGGATTTGGGATGGATCAGGGATGGACCCAGAGATCTGGGATGGATCAGGGATTTGGGATGGACTCAGGGAATCAGTAGGATTTGGGACAGACCCAGGATTTGGGATGGATTCAGGATTTGGGACGGATCCAGGGGCTCAGGAAGGATTTGGGATGGACTGGGGGATCTGGGACGAATCCAGGATTTGGGATGGATCCAGGATTTGGGATGGATGCAGGATTTGGGATGAATCAGGGATTTGGGATGGATTCAGGGTTTGGGATGATCCCAGGATCTCCCCCTTTAGGACCCGGCTCCACCCCATTTTCCCCACCCCATTTCCCCTTTTCCCACCCCATTTCCCCACCCCATTTTCCCCCTTTTCTCACCCCATTTTTCCCACCCCCATTTTCCCACTCCATTTCCCCCCTTTTCCAACCCCCTTTTTCCCACCTCATTTTCCCACCCCATTTTCCCCACCCCATTTCCCCATTTCCCACCCCGTTTTCCCACCCCATTTTTCCCACCCCCTTTTCCCACCCCATTTTCCCCCTTTTCTCACCCCATCTTTCCCACCCCATTTCCCCCTTTTCCAACCCCATTTTCCCCCTTTTCCCACCTCATTTTCCCCATTTTCCCCATTTCCCCTCCCCATTTTCCCCATTTTCCCACCCCATTTTTCCCACCCCATTTCCCCCCTTTTCCAATCCCATTTTTCCCACCCCATTTTCCCACTCCTTTTTCCCCCTTTTCCCACCCCATTTCCCCATTTCCCCCTTTTCCCCATTTTCCCACCCCATTTCCCCATTTTCCCACTCCCTTTTCCCACCCCATTTCCCCTTTCCCCACCCCATTTTCCCACCCAATTTTCCCCCTTTTCCCACCCCATTTTCCCCATTTTCCCACCTCATTTCCCCCATTTTCCCCATTTTTCCACCCCATTTTCCCACCCCATTTTCCCACCCCATTTTTCCCCATTTCCCCCCTTTTCCAACCCCATTTTCCCACCCCATTTTCCCACCCCCTTTTCCCCATTTCCCACCTCATTTTCCCCCTTTTTCCCCTTTCCCCCACCCCATTTTCCCATTTTTCCCACCCCATTTCTCCATTTTCCCACCCCATTTTCCCCATTTTCCCCATTTCCCCTCCCCATTTTCCCCATTTTCCCACCCCATTTTTCCCACCCCATTTTCCCACCCCATTTCCCCCCTTTTCCAATCCCATTTTTCCCACCCCATTTTCCCACTCCTTTTTCCCCCTTTTCCCACCCCATTTCCCCATTTCCCCCTTTTCCCCATTTTCCCACCCCATTTCCCCATTTTCCCACTCCCTTTTCCCACCCCATTTTCCCACCCCATTTCCCCATTTTCCCACCCCCTTTTCCCCTTTCCCCACCCCATTTTCCCACCCAATTTCCCCCTTTTCCCACCCCCCTTTTCCCCATTTTCCCACCTCATTTTCCCCATTTTCCCCATTTTTCCCACCCCCTTTTCCCACCCCATTTCCCCATTTTCCCCCTTTTCTCACCCCATTTCCCCATTTCCCCACCCCATTTTTCCCATTTTTCCCACCCCCTTTTCCTTTCCCCCCCCCATTTCCAGGCTCAGCAGCCGGGGCCGATTCCAGAGGTGGAAAATTCCCTTCCCCTCCCTTCCTCCTCCTCCTCCTCCTCCTCCCGGAACATTCCCGGCTCCCCCTCCTGGAACTTTCCTGGCCCCGTTCCCTCCCCGTTCCCGCCGGGCTCCACCTGACCCTTCCCGCCCCGACCCAAGCGGGGCTTTCCCCAATTTCCGGATTTTCCCCCCCAAAATTCCCACATTTTGTGGCATTTATCCCCCCAAAATTCCAATTTTCCCCCCCCAAATTCCCATTTTTTCCCCCCCTTAATCCCATTTTTTCCCCAAAAAATTCCAATTTTTCGCCCCCCCAAATTCCCATTTTTTCCCCCCAAATTCCCTTATTTTTCCCTCCAAAATTCCCATTTTTTTCTCCCTCAAATTCCCCTTTTTTCCCCTCCAAATTCCAATTTTTCCCCCCAAAATTCCAATTTTTCGCCCCCCAAAATTCCAATTTTTCCCCAAAAAATTCCATTTTCCCCCCCAAATTCCCTTTTTTTCCCCCTTCATTCCCTTTCCCCCCCCAAATTCCTATATTTTCCCCCTAATTCCATTTTTTTCCCCCCAAAATTCCAATTTTTCCCAAAAAAATTCCATTTCTCCCCCCTAAATCCCCTTTTTTTTCCCCCAAATTCCCTTTTCCTTTCCCCCCAAATTCCCTTATTTTTCCCTCCAAAATTCCCATTTTTTCTCCCCCAAATTCCAATTTTCCCCCAATTCCATTTTTCCCCCCCTAAATTCCCTTTTTTCCCCCCCAAAATTCCCATTTTTCCCCCCAAATTCCCATTTCCCCTCCCTCAATTCTGGTTTTTCCCCCCTAATTCCCTTTTTTTTTTCCCCCCTAATTCCAATTTTTTCCCCTCCAAATTCCCTTTTTTTTCCTCCCAAAAATTCTCTGTATTTTCCCCCCAAATTCCTCTTTTCCCCCCCAGAAAATGGGGGGGAAAAATGGGGGAAAAAATCCCAGAAAATCCAGGGAAAATGGGGGGAAAGCCAAGAAAAATTGGGGAAAAATCCGAGAAAAATGGGGGGAAAAATCCAGGAAAAAATGGGAAAAAATCCAGGAAAAATCCAGGAAAAAATGGGGAAAAATCCAGGAAAAAATGGGGAAAAATCGAGGGAAAAATGGGGGAAAATCAAGGAAAAATGGGGAAAAATTGAGGAAAAAATGGGAAAAATCCAGGCAAAAATGGGAAAAATCGAGGGAAAAATGGGGGAAAATCCAGGAAAAAATGGGAAAAATCGAGGGAAAAATGGGGGAAAATCCAGGAAAAAATGGGAAAAAATCCAGGAAAAAATGGGAAAAATCGAGGGAAAAAT
>JAKDEW010001283.1:0-29480 GCA_021963965.1 Artemisiospiza belli | reverse complement strand
TACAAACACGCTGGAATGGATACAACATCAAAGGATTTGCAATTGGAGGAGAAAAAAAAGAAAATTTGGGAAATTTAGTGACTCTAAGAAAATGGCCTGGGTTTATATCAGGTGCAGTGAAAAGGACCAAAAAGGTGCCAAAACTAAGCTCACAGATGTTGCAAATGCAAGGGAAAAAGACAAGGAGGAAGACACAACTTAGGGGGCAAGATGTGAGGGACATGGCATGAATACTTAAAATAATAAAAAAAAAAAAAGAAAAAATCTTTCCCAAAGTCAAAGCCATCAAAATGCTGGCAGGCCATACACCACCAAGGGCAGGCACATGCAGCAAAGCTTGCCAAAATTGATCCCCACTGAAGGCCAAAACAGAAAAGAAGGACTTACAAACACGCTGGAATGGAGACAGCATCAAAGGAATTGCAATTGGAGGAGAAAAAGAAAAATTGGGAAATTTAGTGACTCTAAGAAAATGGCCTGGGTTTATATCAGGTGCAGTGCAAAGGACCAAAAGGTGCCAAAACTAAGCTCACAGATGTTGCAAAAGCAGGGGAAAAAGTCAAGGAGGAAGACACAACTTAGGGGGCAAGATGTGAGGGACATGGCATGAATACTTAAAAAAAAAAAAAAAAAAAAAAAGAAAAAATCTTTCCCAAAGTCAAAGCCATCAAAATGCAGGCAGGCCATACACCACCAAGGGCAGGCACATGCAGCAAAGCTTGCCAAAATTGATCCCCACTGAAGGCCAAAACAGAAAAGAAGGACTTACAAACACGCTGGAATGGAGACAACATGAAAGGAATTCAATTTCTATGAGAAAAAAAGAAAATTTGGGAAAGTTAGTGATTCTAAGGAAATGGCCTGGGTTTCTATCAGGTGCAGTGCAAAGGACCAAAAGGTGCCAAAACTAAGCTCACAGATGTTGCAAAAAGCAGGGGAAAAAGTCAAGGAAGAAGACACAACTTAGGGGGCAAGATATGAGGGACATGGCATGAATACTTAAAATAATAAAAAAAAAAAAGAAAAAATCTTTCCCAAAGTCAAAGCAATCAAAATGCAGGCAGGCCATACGCCAGCAAGGGCAGGCACATGCAGCAAAGTTTGCCAAAATTGATCCCCACTGAAGGCCAAAACAGAAAAGAAGGACTTACAAACACGCTGGAATGGAGACAACATGAAAGGAATTCAATTTCTATGAGAAAAAAAGAAAATTTGGGAAATTTAGTGATTCTAAGAAAATGGCCTGGGTTTATATCAGGTGCAGTGCAAAGGGCCAAAAGGTGCCAAAACTAAGCTCACAGATGTTGCAAAAGCAGGGGAAAAAGACAAGGAGGAAGACACAACTTAGGGGGCAAGATGTGAGGGACATGGCATGAACACTTCAGAAAACAACCAAAAAAAGAAAAAAATCTTTCCCAAAGTCAAAGCCATCAAAAGGCATGGCCTGCCATCAAGTGCAGGGACATGCACCAAAGATTCCTCTATTGGTCCCCATTGAAATCGCAAGATTCCTTTTCCCTTCCCGAAAGGAAATGAAATTTCCTTTCGGGAAGGGAAAAGGAATCTTGCGAATCCCAAAAGAAAGGCTTACAAACACTCTGGAAAGGAGATAGGTTCAAATGAAATGCAATTGAAAAAAAGCAGAAAATCGGGAATTTTAGTCTCTTCAAAAAATAGGCTGTGAGGAAATCAGCTGCATTGCAAAGGACCAAAAGGTGCCAAAACTAAGCTCACAGATGTTGCAAAAGCAGGGGAAAAAGTCAAGGAGGAAGACACAACTTAGGGGGCAAGATATGAGGGACATGGCATGAATACTTAAAACAAAAAAAAAAAAAAAAAGAAAAAATCTATCCCAAAGTCAAAGCCATCAAAATGCAGGCAGGCCATACGCCAGCAAGTGCAGGCACATGCAGCAAAGTTTGCCAAAATTGATCCCCCACTGAAGGCCAAAACAGAAAAGAAGGACTTACAAACATGCTGTAATGGAGACAAACATCAAAGGAATTGCAATTGGAGGAGAAAAAAAGAAAATTTGGGAAATTTAGTGACTCTAAGAAAATGGCCTGGGTTTATATCAGGTGCAGTGCAAAGGACCAAAAGATGCCAAAAACTAAGCTCACAGATGTTGCAAAAGCAGGGGAAAAAGTGAAGGAGGAAGACCACAACTTAGGGGGCAAGATGTGAGGGACATGGCATGAATACTTAATATAATAAAAAAAAAAAAAGAAAAAATCTTTCCCAAAGTCAAAGCCATCAAAATGCTGGCAGGCCATACACCACCAAGGGCAGGCACATGCAGCAAAGCTTGCCAAAATTGATCCCCACTGAAGGCCAAAACAGAAAAGAAGGACTTACAAACACGCTGGAATGGAGACAGCATCAAAGGAATTGCAATTGGAGGAGAAAAAGAAAAATTGGTAAATTTAGTGACTCTAAGAAAATGGCCTGGGTTTATATCAGGTGCAGTGCAAAGGACCAAAAGGTGCCAAAACTAAGCTCACAGATGTTGCAAAAGCAGGGGAAAAAGTCAAGGAGGAAGACACAACTTAGGGGGCAAGATGTGAGGGACATGGCATGAATACTTAAAAAAATAAAAAAAAAAAAAAGAAAAAATCTTTCCCAAAGTCAAAGCCATCAAAATGCAGGCAGGCCATACGCCAGCAAGTGCAGGCACATGCAGCAAAGCTTGCCAAAATTGATCCCCACTGAAGGCCAAAACAGAAAAGAAGGACTTACAAACACGCTGGAATGGAGACAACATGAAAGGAATTCAATTTCTATGAGAAAAAATGAAAATTTGGGAAAGTTAGTGATTCTAGGAAAATGGCCTGGGTTTCTATCAGGTGCAGTGCAAAGGACCAAAAGGTGCCAAAACTAAGCTCACAGATGTTGCAAAAGCAGGGGAAAAAGTCAAGGAGGAAGACACAACTTAGGGGGCAAGATATGAGGGACATGGCATGAATACTTAAAATAATAAAAAAAAAAAGAAAAAATCTTTCCCAAAGTCAAAGCAATCAAAATGCAGGCAGGCCATATGCCAGCAAGGGCAGGCACATGCAGCAAAGTTTGCCAAAATTGATCCCCACTGAAGGCCAAAACAGAAAAGAAGGACTTACAAACACGCTGGAATGGAGACAGCATCAAAGGAATTGCAATTGGAGGAGAAAAAAAGAAAATTTGGGAAATTTAATGACTCTTAGAAAGTGGCCTGGGGTTTTAGCAGGTGCAGTGCAAAGGACCAAAAGGTGCCAAAACTAAGCTCACAGATGTTGCAAAAGCAGGGGAAAAAGTCAAGGAGGAAGACAACTTAGGGAGCAAGATATGAGGGACATGGCATGAATACTTAAAACAAAAAAAAAAAAAAAAAAAAAAGAAAAAAATCTTTCCCAAAGTCAAAGCCATCAAAATGCAGGCAGGCCATACGCCACCAAGGGCAGGCACATGCAGCAAAGTTTGCCAAAATTGATCCCCACTGAAGGCCAAAACAGAAAAGAAGGACTTACAAACACGCTGGAATGGAGACAACATGAAAGGAATTCAATTTCTATGAGAAAAAAAGAAAATTTGGGAAAGTTAGTGATTCTAAGAAAATGGCCTGGGTTTATATCCGGTGCAGTGCAAAGGACCAAAAGGTGCCAAAACTAAGCTCACAGATGTTGCAAAAGCAGGGGAAAAAGACAAGGAGGAAGACACAACTTAGGGGGCAAGATGTGAGGGACATGGCATGAACACTTCAGAAAACAACCAAAAAAAGAAAAAAATCTTTCCCAAAGTCAAAGCCATCAAAAGGCATGGCCTGCCATCAAGTGCAGGGACATGCACCAAAGATTCCTCTATTGGTCCCCATTGAAATCGCAAGATTCCTTTTCCCTTCCCGAAAGGAAATGAAATTTCCTTTCGGGAAGGGAAAAGGAATCTTGCGAATCCCAAAAGAAAGGCTTACAAACACTCTGGAAAGGAGATAGGTTCAAATGAAATGCAATTGAAAAAAGCAGAAAATCGGGAATTTTAGTCTCTTCAAAAAATAGGCTGTGAGGAAATCAGCTGCATTGCAAAGGACCAAAAGGTGCCGAAACTAAGCTCACAGATGTTGCAAAAGCAGGGGAAAAAGTCAAGGAGGAAGACACAACTTAGGGGGCAAGATGTGAGGGACATGGCATGAATACTTAAAACAAAAAAAAAAAAAAAAAGACAAAATCTTTCCCAAAGTGAAAGCCATCAAAATGCAGGCAGGCCATACGCCAGCAAGTGCAGGCACATGCAGCAAAGCTTGCCAAAATTGATCCCCACTGAAGGCCAAAACAGAAAAGAAGGACTTACAAACACGCTGGAATGGAGACAACATGAAAGGAATTCAATTTCTATGAGAAAACAAGAAAATTTGGGAAATTTAGTGACTCTAAGAAAATGGCCTGGGTTTATATCAGGTGCAGTGCAAAGGACCAAAAGATGCCAAAATTAAGCTCACAGATGTTGCAAAAGCAGGGTAAAAAGTCAAGGAGGAAGACACAACTTAGGGGGCAAGATGTGAGGGACATGGCATGAATACTTAAAAAAATAAAAAAAAAAAAAAGAAAAAATCTTTCCCAAAGTCAAAGCCATCAAAATGCAGGCAGGCCATACGCCAGCAAGTGCAGGCACATGCAGCAAAGCTTGCCAAAATTGATCCCCACTGAAGGCCAAAACAGAAAAGAAGGACTTACAAACACGCTGGAATGGAGACAGCATCAAAGGAATTGCAATTGGAGGAGAAAAAGAAAAATTGGGAAATTTAGTGACTCTAAGAAAATGGCCTGGGTTTATATCAGGTGCAGTGCAAAGGACCAAAAGGTGCCAAAACTAAGCTCACATATGTTGAAAAAGCAGGGGAAAAAGTCAAGGAGGAAGACACAACTTAGGGGGCAAGATGTGAGGGACATGGCATGAATACTTAAAATAATAAAAAAAAAAAAAAAAGAAAAAATCTTTCTGAAAGTCAAAGCCATCAAAATGCAGGCAGGCCATACGCCAGCAAGTGCAGGCACATGCAGCAAAGCTTGCAAAACTTGATCCCCACTGAAGGCCAAAACAGAAAAGAAGGACTTACAAACGCGCTGGAATGGAGACAACATCAAAGGAATTGCAATTGGAGGAGAAAAAAAGAAAATTTGGGGAAATTTAGTGACTCTAAGAAAATGGCCTGGGTTTATATCAGGTGCAGTGCAAAGGACCCAAAAGTTGCCAAAACTAAGCTCACAGATGTTGCAAAAGCAGGGGAAAAAGTCAAGGAGGAAGACACAACTTAGGGGGGCAAGATGTGAGGGACATGGCATGAATACTTAAAACAAAAAAGAAAAAAAAAAGAAAAAATCTTTCCCAAAGTCTAAGCCATCAAAATGCAGGCAGGCCATACACCACCAAGGGCAGGCACATGCAGCAAAGCTTGCCAAAATTGATCCCCACTGAAGGCCAAAACAGAAAAGAAGGACTTACAAACACGCTGGAATGGAGACAGCATCAAAGGAATTGCAATTGTAGGAGAAAAAAAAAAATTGGGAAATTTAGTGACTCTAAGAAAATGGCCTGGGTTTATATCAGGTTGCAGTGCAAAGGACCAAAAGGTGCCAAATCTAAGCTCACAGATGTTGCAAAAGAGGGGGAAAAAGTGAAGGAGGAAGACACAACTTAGGGGGCAAGATGTGAGGGACATGGCATGAATACTTAAAAAAATAAAAAAAAAAAAAGAAAAAATCTTTCCCAAAGTCAAAGCCATCAAAATGCAGGCAGGCCATACACCACCAAGGGCAGGCACATGCAGCAAAGCTTGCCAAAATTGATCCCCACTGAAGGTCAAAACAGAAAAGAAGGAGTTACAAACACGCTGGAATGGAGACAACATGAAAGGAATTAAATTTCTATGAGAAAAAAAGGAAATTTTGGTAAGTTAGTGATTCTAAGAAAATGGCCTGGGTTTATATCCGGTGCAGTGCAAAGGACCAAAAGGTGCCAAAACTAAGCTCACAGATGTTGCAAAAGCAGGGGAAAAAGACAAGGAGGAAGACACAACTTAGGGGGCAAGATGTGAGGGACATGGCATGAACACTTCAGAAAACAACCAAAAAAAGAAAAAAATCTTTCCCAAAGTCAAAGCCATCAAAAGGCATGGCCTGCCATCAAGTGCAGGGACATGCACCAAAGATTCCTCTATTGGTCCCCATTGAAATCGCAAGATTCCTTTTCCCTTCCCGAAAGGAAATGAAATTTCCTTTCGGGAAGGGAAAAGGAATCTTGCGAATCCCAAAAGAAAGGCTTACAAACACTCTGGAAAGGAGATAGGTTCAAATGAAATGCAATTGAAAAAAGCAGAAAATCGGGAATTTTAGTCTCTTCAAAAAATAGGCTGTGAGGAAATCAGCTGCATTGCAAAGGACCAAAAGGTGCCAAAACTAAGCTCACAGATGTTGCAAAAGCAGGGGAAAAAGTCAAGGAGGAAGACACAACTTAGGGGGCAAGATGTGAGGGACATGGCATGAATACTTAAAACAAAAAAAAAAAAAAAAAAAGAAAAAATCTTTCCCAAAGTCAAAGCCATCAAAATGCAGGCAGGCCATACGCCAGCAAGTGCAGGCACATGCAGCAAAGCTTGCCAAAATTGATCCCCACTGAAGGCCAAAACAGAAAAGAAGGACTTACAAACACGCTGGAATGGAGACAACATGAAAGGAATTCAATTTCTATGAGAAAAAAAGAAAATTTGGGAAAGTTAGTGATTCTAAGAAAATGGCCTGGGTTTATATCAGGTGCAGTGCAAAGGACCAAAAGGTGCCAAAACTAAGCTCACAGATTTTGCAAAAGCAGGGGAAAAAGTCAAGGAGGAAGACACAACTTAGGGGGCAAGATGTGAGGGACATGGCATGAATACTTCCGAAAACAACCAAAAAAAAGAAAAAAATCTTTCCCAAAGTCAAAGCCATCAAAAGGCATGGCCTGCCATCAAGTGCAGGGACATGCACCAAAGATTCCTCTATTGGTCCCCATTGAAATCGCAAGATTCCTTTTCCCTTCCCGAAAGGAAATGAAATTTCCTTTCGGGAAGGGAAAAGGAATCTTGCGAATCCCAAAAGAAAGGCTTACAAACACTCTGGAAAGGAGATAGGTTCAAATGAAATGCAATTGAAAAAAGCAGAAAATCGGGAATTTTAGTCTCTTCAAATACTAGGCTGTGAGGAAATCAGCTGCATTGCAAAGGACCAAAAGGTGCCAAAACTAAGCTCACAGATGTTGCAAAAGCAGGGGAAAAAGTCAAGGAGGAAGACACAACTTAGGGGGCAAGATATGAGGGACATGGCATGAATACCTAAAATAATAAAAAAAAAAAAGAAAAAAATCTTTCCCAAAGTCAAAGCCATCAAAATGCAGGCAGGCCATACGCCACCAAGGGCAGGCACATGCAGCAAAGCTTGCCAAAATTGATCCCCACTGAAGGCCAAAACAGAAAAGAAGGACTTACAAACACGCTGGAATGGAGACAACATCAAAGGAATTGCAATTGGAGGAGAAAAAAAGAAAATTTGGGAAATTACTGACTCTAAAAAAATGGCGGGGGGTTTATATCAGGTGCAGTGCAAAGGACCAAAAGATGCAAAAACTAAGCTCACAGATGTTGCAAAAGCAGGGGAAAAAGTCAAGGAGGAAGACACAACTTAGGGGGCAAGATGTGAGGGACATGGCATGAATACTTAAAATAATAAAAAAAAAAAAAAAGACAAAATCTTTCCCAAAGTCAAAGCCATCAAAATGCAGGCAGGCCATACGCCAGCAAGTGAAGGCACATGGAGCAAAAGCTTGCCAAAATTGATCCCCGCTGAAGGCCAAAACAGAAAAGAAGACCTACAAACACGCTGGAATGGAGACAACATCAAAGGAATTGCAATTGGAGGAGAAAAAAAAGAAAATTTGGGAAATTTAATGACTCTTAGAAAGTGGCCTGGGATTTTAGCAGGTGCAGTGCAAAGGACCAAAAGGTGCCGAAACTAAGCTCACAGATGTTGCAAAAGCAGGGGGAAAAAGTCAAGGAGGAAGATACAACTTAGGGAGCAAGATATGAGGGACATGGCATGAATAGTTAAAACAAAAAAAAAAAAAAAAAGAAAAAAATCTTTCCCAAAGTCAAAGCCATCAAAATGCAGGCAGGCCATACGCCACCAAGGGCAGGCACATGCAGCAAAGTTTGCCAAAATTGATCCCCACTAAAGGCCAAAACAGAAAAGAAGGACCTACAAACACGCTGGAATGGAGTCAACATCAAAGGATTTGCAATTGGAGGAGAAAAAAAGAAAATTTGGGAAATTTAGTGACTCTAAGAAAATGGCCTGGGTTTATATCAGGTGCAGTGCAAAGGACCAAAAGATGCAAAAACTAAGCTCACAGATGTTGCAAAAGCAGGGGAAAAATTGAAGGAGGAAGACACAACTTAGGGAGCAAGATATGAGGGACATGGCATGAGCACTTAAAACAAAAAAAAAATAAAAAAAAAAAGAAAAAAATCCTTCCCAAAGTCAAAGCCATCAAAATGCAGGCAGGCCATACGCCAGCAAGTGCAGGCACATGCAGCAAAGTTTGCCAAAATTGATCCCCACTGAAGGCCAAAACAGAAAAGAAGGACTTACAAACACGCTGGAATGGGAGACACCATCAAAGGATTTGCAATTGGAGGAGAAAAAAAGAAAATTTGGGAAATTTAGTGACTCTAAGAAAATGGCCTGGGTTTATATCAGGTGCAGTGCAAAGGACCAAAAGGTGCCAAAACTAAGCTCACAGATGTTGCAAAAGCAGGGGAAAAAGTCAAGGAGGAAGACACAACTTAGGGGGCAAGATGTGAGGGACATGGCATGAATACTTCCGAAAACAACCAAAAAAAGAAAAAAATCTTTCCCAAAGTCAAAGCCATCAAAAGGCATGGCCTGCCATCAAGTGCAGGGACATGCACCAAAGATTCCTCTATTGGTCCCCATTGAAATCGCAAGATTCCTTTTCCCTTCCCGAAAGGAAATGAAATTTCCTTTCGGGAAGGGAAAAAGGAATCTTGCGAATCCCAAAAGAAAGGCTTACAAACACTCTGGAAAGGAGATAGGTTCAAATGAAATGCAATTGAAAAAAGCAGAAAATCGGGAATTTTAGTCTCTTCAAAAAATAGGCTGTGAGGAAATCAGCTGCATTGCAAAGGACCAAAAGGTGCAAAAACTAAGCTCACAGATGTTGCAAAAGCAGGGGAAAAACTCAAGGAGGAAGACACAACTTAGGGGGCAAGATATGAGGGACATGGCATGAATACCTAAAATAATAAAAAAAAAAAAGAAAAAATCTTTCCCAAAGTGAAAGCCATCAAAATGCAGGCAGGCCATACGCCAGCAAGGGCAGGCACATGCAGCAAAGCTTGCCAAAACTGATCCCCACTGAAGGCCAAAACAGAAAAGAAGGACTTACAAACACGATGGAATGGAGACAACATCAAAGGATTTGCAATTGGAGGAGAAAAAAAGAAAATTTGGGAAATTACTGACTCTAAAAAAATGGCGTGGGTTTCCATCACGTGCATTGCAAAGGACCAAAAGGTGCCAAAACTAAGCTCACAGATGTTGCAAAAGCAGGGGAAAAAAGTCAAGGAGGAAGACACAACTTAGGGGGCAAGATATGAGGGACATGGCATGAATACTTAAAAACAAAAAAAAAAAAAAAAAGAAAAAATCTTTCCCAAAGTCAAAGCCATCAAAATGCAGGCAGGCCATACGCCACCAAGGGCAGGCACATGCAGCAAAGCTTGCCAAAATTGATCCCCACTGAAGGCCAAAACAGAAAAGAAGGACTTACAAACACGCTGGAATGGAGACACCATCAAAGGAATTGCAATTGGAGGAGAAAAAAAGAAAATTTGGGAAATTTATGACTCTTAGAAAGTGGCCTGGGGTTTATATCAGGTGCAGTGCAAAGGACCAAAAGGTGCCGAAACTAAGCTCACAGATGTTGCAAAAGCAGGGGAAAAAGTCAAGGAGGAAGACACAACTTAGGGAGCAAGATATGAGGGACATGGCATGAATACTTAAAACAAAAAAAAAAAAAAAAAGAAAAAATCTTTCCCAAAGTCAAAGCCATAAAAATGCTGGCAGGCCATACACCACCAAGGGCAGGCACATGCAGCAAAGCTTGCCAAAATTGATCCCCACTGAAGGCCAGAACAGAAAAGAAGGACTTACAAACACGCTGGAATGGAGACAGCATCAAAGGAATTGCAATTGGAGGAGAAAAAGAAAAATTGGGAAATTTAGTGACTCTAAGAAAATGGCCTGGGTTTATATCAGGTGCAGTGCAAAGGACCAAAAGGTGCCAAAACTAAGCTCACAGATGTTGCAAAAGCAGGGGAAAAAGTCAAGGAGGAAGACACAACTTAGGGGGCAAGATGTGAGGGACATGGCATGAATACTTAAAAAAATAAAAAAAAAAAAAAGAAAAAATCTTTCCCAAAGTCAAAGCCATCAAAATGCAGGCAGGCCATACACCACCAAGGGCAGGCACATGCAGCAAAGCTTGCCAAAATTGATCCCCACTGAAGGCCAAAACAGAAAAGAAGGACTTACAAACACGCTGGAATGGAGACAACATGAAAGGAATTCAATTTCTATGAGAAAAAAAGAAAATTTGGGAAAGTTAGTGATTCTAAGAAAATGGCCTGGGTTTCTATCAGGTGCAGTGCAAAGGACCAAAAGGTGCCAAAACTAAGCTCACAGATGTTGCAAAAGCAGGGGAAAAAGTCAAGGAGGAAGACACAACTTAGGGGGCAAGATATGAGGGACATGGCATGAATAGTTAAAACAAAAAAAAAAAAAAAAGAAAAAATCTTTCCCAAAGTCAAAGCCATCAAAATGCAGGCAGGCCATACGCCACCAAGGGCAGGCACATGCAGCAAAGTTTGCCAAAATTGATCCCCACTAAAGGCCAAAACAGAAAAGAAGGACCTACAAACACGCTGGAATGGAGTCAACATCAAAGGATTTGCAATTGGAGGAGAAAAAAAGAAAATTTGGGAAATTTAGTGACTCTAAGAAAATGGCCTGGGTTTATATCAGGTGCAGTGCAAAGGACCAAAAGATGCAAAAACTAAGCTCACAGATGTTGCAAAAGCAGGGGAAAAATTGAAGGAGGAAGACACAACTTAGGGAGCAAGATATGAGGGACATGGCATGAGCACTTAAAACAAAAAAAAAATAAAAAAAAAAAGAAAAAATCCTTCCCAAAGTCAAAGCCATCAAAATGCAGGCAGGCCATACGCCAGCAAGTGCAGGCACATGCAGCAAAGTTTGCCAAAATTGATCCCCACTGAAGGCCAAAACAGAAAAGAAGGACTTACAAACACGCTGGAATGGAGACACCATCAAAGGAATTGCAATTGGAGGAGAAAAAAAGAAAATTTGGGAAATTTAGTGACTCTAAGAAAATGGCCTGGGTTTATATCAGGTGCAGTGCAAAGGACCAAAAGGTGCCAAAACTAAGCTCACAGATGTTGCAAAAGCAGGGGAAAAAGTCAAGGAGGAAGACACAACTTAGGGGGCAAGATGTGAGGGACATGGCATGAATACTTCCGAAAACAACCAAAAAAAGAAAAAAATCTTTCCCAAAGTCAAAGCCATCAAAAGGCATGGCCTGCCATCAAGTGCAGGGACATGCACCAAAGATTCCTCTATTGGTCCCCACTGAAATCGCAAGATTCCTTTTCCCTTCCCGAAAGGAAATGAAATTTCCTTTCGGGAAGGGAAAAGGAATCTTGCGAATCCCAAAAGAAAGGCTTACAAACACTCTGGAAAGGAGATAGGTTCAAATGAAATGCAATTGAAAAAAGCAGAAAATCGGGAATTTTAGTCTCTTCAAAAAATAGGCTGTGAGGAAATCAGCTGCATTGCAAAGGACCAAAAGGTGCCAAAACTAAGCTCACAGATGTTGCAAAAGCAGGGGAAAAAGTCAAGGAGAAAGACACAACTTAGGGGGCAAGATATGAGGGACATGGCATGAATACCTAAAATAATAAAAAAAAAAAAGAAAAAATCTTTCCCAAAGTGAAAGCCATCAAAATGCAGGCAGGCCATACGCCACCAAGGGCAGGCACATGCAGCAAAGCTTGCCAAAACTGATCCCCACTGAAGGCCAAAACAGAAAAGAAGGACTTACAAACACGATGGAATGGAGACAACATCAAAGGATTTGCAATTGGAGGAGAAAAAAAGAAAATTTGGGAAATTACTGACTCTAAAAAAATGGCGTGGGTTTCTATCACGTGCATTGCAAAGGACCAAAAGGTGCCAAAACTAAGCTCACAGATGTTGCAAAAGCAGGGGAAAAAGTCAAGGAGGAAGACACAACTTAGGGGGCAAGATATGAGGGACATGGCATGAATACTTAAAACAAAAAAAAAAAAAAAAAAAAAATCTTTCCCAAAGTCAAAGCCATAAAAATGCAGGCAGGCCATACGCCACCAAGGGCAGGCACATGCAGCAAAGCTTGCCAAAATTGATCCCCACTGAAGGCCAAAACAGAAAAGAAGGACTTACAAACACGCTGGAATGGAGACACCATCAAAGGAATTGCAATTGGAGGAGAAAAAAAGAAAATTTGGGAAATTTATGACTCTTAGAAAGTGGCCTGGGGTTTATATCAGGTGCAGTGCAAAGGACCAAAAGGTGCCGAAACTAAGCTCACAGATGTTGCAAAAGCAGGGGAAAAAGTCAAGGAGGAAGACACAACTTAGGGAGCAAGATATGAGGGACATGGCATGAATACTTAAAACAAAAAAAAAAAAAAAAAGAAAAAATCTTTCCCAAAGTCAAAGCCATAAAAATGCTGGCAGGCCATACACCACCAAGGGCAGGCACATGCAGCAAAGCTTGCCAAAATTGATCCCCACTGAAGGCCAGAACAGAAAAGAAGGACTTACAAACACGCTGGAATGGAGACAGCATCAAAGGAATTGCAATTGGAGGAGAAAAAGAAAAATTGGGAAATTTAGTGACTCTAAGAAAATGGCCTGGGTTTATATCAGGTGCAGTGCAAAGGACCAAAAGGTGCCAAAACTAAGCTCACAGATGTTGCAAAAGCAGGGGAAAAAGTCAAGGAGGAAGACACAACTTAGGGGGCAAGATGTGAGGGACATGGCATGAATACTTAAAAAAATAAAAAAAAAAAAAAGAAAAAATCTTTCCCAAAGTCAAAGCCATCAAAATGCAGGCAGGCCATACACCACCAAGGGCAGGCACATGCAGCAAAGCTTGCCAAAATTGATCCCCACTGAAGGCCAAAACAGAAAAGAAGGACTTACAAACACGCTGGAATGGAGACAACATGAAAGGAATTCAATTTCTATGAGAAAAAAAGAAAATTTGGGAAAGTTAGTGATTCTAAGAAAATGGCCTGGGTTTCTATCAGGTGCAGTGCAAAGGACCAAAAGGTGCCAAAACTAAGCTCACAGATGTTGCAAAAGCAGGGGAAAAAGTCAAGGAGGAAGACACAACTTAGGGGGCAAGATATGAGGGACATGGCATGAATACTTAAAATAATAAAAAAAAAAAGAAAAAATCTTTCCCAAAGTCAAAGCAATCAAAATGCAGGCAGGCCATATGCCAGCAAGGGCAGGCACATGCAGCAAAGTTTGCCAAAATTGATCCCCACTGAAGGCCAAAACAGAAAAGAAGGACTTACAAACACGCTGGAATGGAGACAACATCAAAGGAATTGCAATTGGAGGAGAAAAAAAGAAAATTTGGGAAATTTAATGACTCTTAGAAAGTGGCCTGGGGTTTTAGCAGGTGCAGTGCAAAGGACCAAAAGGTGCCAAAACTAAGCTCACAGATGATGCAAAAGCAGGGGAAAAAGTCAAGGAGGAAGACAACTTAGGGAGCAAGATATGAGGGACATGGCATGAATACTTAAAACAAAAAAAAAAAAAAAAAAAAAAAGAAAAAAAAACTTTCCCAAAGTCAAAGCCATCAAAATGCAGGCAGGCCATACGCCACCAAGGGCAGGCACATGCAGCAAAGCTTGCCAAAATTGATCCCCACTGAAGGCCAAAACAGAAAAGAAGGACTTACAAACACGCTGGAATGGAGACAACATGAAAGGAATTCAATTTCTATGAGAAAAAAAGAAAATTAGGGAAATTTAGTGATTCTAAGAAAATGGCCTGGGTTTATATCAGGTGCAGTGCAAAGGGCCAAAAGGTGCCAAAACTAAGCTCACAGATGTTGCAAAAGCAGGGGAAAAAGTCAAGGAGGAAGACACAACTTAGGGGGCAAGATGTGAGGGACATGGCATGAACACTTCAGAAAACAACCAAAAAAAGAAAAAAATCTTTCCCAAAGTCAAAGCCATCAAAAGGCATGGCCTGCCATCAAGTGCAGGGACATGCACCAAAGATTCCTCTATTGGTCCCCACTGAAATCGCAAGATTCCTTTTCCCTTCCCGAAATGAAATGAAATTTCCTTTCGGGAAGGGAAAAGGAATCTTGCGAATCCCAAAAGAAAGGCTTACAAACACTCTGGAAAGGAGATAGGTTCAAATGAAATGCAATTGAAAAAAGCAGAAAATCGGGAATTTTAGTCTCTTCAAAAAATAGGCTGTGAGGAAATCAGCTGCATTGCAAAGGACCAAAAGGTGCCAAAACTAAGCTCACAGATGTTGCAAAAGCAGGGGAAAAAGTCAAGGAGGAAGACACAACTTAGGGGGCAAGATGTGAGGGACATGGCATGAACACTTAAAATAATAAAAAAAAAAAAAAAAAGAAAAAATCTTTCCCAAAGTCAAAGCCATCAAAATGCAGGCAGGCCATATGCCACCAAGGGCAGGCACATGCAGCAAAGCTTGCCAAAATTGATCCCCACTGAAGGCCAAAACAGAAAAGAAGGACTTACAAACACGCTGGAATGGAGACAACATGAAAGGAATTCAATTTCTATGAGAAAAAAAGAAAATTTGGGAAATTTAGTGACTCTAAGAAAATGGCCTGGGTTTATATCAGGTGCAGTGCAAAGGGCCAAAAGGTGCCAAAACTAAGCTCACAGATGTTGCAAAAGCAGGGGAAAAAGACAAGGAGGAAGACACAACTTAGGGGGCAAGATGTGAGGGACATGGCATGAACACTTCAGAAAACAACCAAAAAAAGAAAAAAATCTTTCCCAAAGTCAAAGCCATCAAAAGGCATGGCCTGCCATCAAGTGCAGGGACATGCACCAAAGATTCCTCTATTGGTCCCCATTGAAATCGCAAGATTCCTTTTCCCTTCCCGAAAGGAAATGAAATTTCCTTTCGGGAAGGGAAAAGGAATCTTGCGAATCCCAAAAGAAAGGCTTACAAACACTCTGGAAAGGAGATAGGTTCAAATGAAATGCAATTGAAAAAAGCAGAAAATCGGGAATTTTAGTCTCTTCAAAAAATAGGCTGTGAGGAAATCAGCTGCATTGCAAAGGACCAAAAGGTGCCAAAACTAAGCTCACAGATGTTGCAAAAGCAGGGGAAAAAGTCAAGGAGGAAGACACAACTTAGGGGGCAAGATATGAGGGACATGGCATGAATACTTAAAACAAAAAAAAAAAAAAAAAGAAAAAATCTATCCCAAAGTCAAAGCCATCAAAATGCAGGCAGGCCATACGCCAGCAAGTGCAGGCACATGCAGCAAAGTTTGCCAAAATTGATCCCCACTGAAGGCCAAAACAGAAAAGAAGGACTTACAAACATGCTGGAATGGAGACAACATCAAAGGAATTGCAATTGGAGGAGAAAAAAAGAAAATTTGGGAAATTTAGTGACTCTAAGAAAATGGCCTGGGTTTATATCAGGTGCAGTGCAAAGGACCAAAAGATGCTAAAACTAAGCTCACAGATGTTGCAAAAGCAGGGGAAAAAGTGAAGGAGGAAGACACAACTTAGGGGGCAAGATGTGAGGGACATGGCATGAATACTTAAAATAATAAAAAAAAAAAAAGAAAAAATCTTTCCCAAAGTCAAAGCCATCAAAATGCAGGCAGGCCATGCACCACCAAGGGCAGGCACATGCAGCAAAGCTTGCCAAAATTGATCCCCACTGAAGGCCAGAACAGAAAAGAAGGACTTACAAACACGCTGGAATGGAGACAGCATCAAAGGAATTGCAATTGGAGGAGAAAAAGAAAAATTGGGAAATTTAGTGACTCTAAGAAAATGGCCTGGGTTTATATCAGGTGCAGGGCAAAGGACCAAAAGGTGCCAAAACTAAGCTCACAGATGTTGCAAAAGCAGGGGAAAAAGTCAAGGAGGAAGACACAACTTAGGGGGCAAGATGTGAGGGACATGGCATGAATACTTAAAAAAATAAAAAAAAAAAAAAGAAAAAATCTTTCCCAAAGTCAAAGCCATCAAAATGCAGGCAGGCCATACGCCAGCAAGTGCAGGCACATGCAGCAAAGCTTGCCAAAATTGATCCCCACTGAAGGCCAAAACAGAAAAGAAGGACTTACAAACACGCTGGAATGGAGACAACATGAAAGGAATTCAATTTCTATGAGAAAAAAAAAAAATTTGGGAAAGTTAGTGATTCTAAGAAAATGGCCTGGGTTTCTATCAGGTGCAGTGCAAAGGACCAAAAGGTGCCAAAACTAAGCTCACAGATGTTGCAAAAGCAGGGGAAAAAGTCAAGGAGGAAGACACAACTTAGGGGGCAAGATATGAGGTACATGGCATGAATACTTAAAATAATAAAAAAAAAAAGAAAAAATCTTTCCCAAAGTCAAAGCCATCAAAATGCAGGCAGGCCATACGCCAGCAAGGGCAGGCACATGCAGCAAAGTTTGCCAAAATTGATCCCCACTGAAGGCCAAAACAGAAAAGAAGGACTTACAAACACGCTGGAATGGAGACAACATCAAAGGAATTGCAATTGGAGGAGAAAAAAAGAAAATTTGGGAAATTTAGTGATTCTAAGAAAATGGCCTGGGTTTATATCAGGTGCAGTGCAAAGGGCCAAAAGGTGCCAAAACTAAGCTCACAGATGTTGCAAAAGCAGGGGAAAAAGTCAAGGAGGAAGACACAACTTAGGGGGCAAGATGTGAGGGACATGGCATGAACACTTCAGAAAACAACCAAAAAAAGAAAAAAATCTTTCCCAAAGTCAAAGCCATCAAAAGGCATGGCCTGCCATCAAGTGCAGGGACATGCACCAAAGATTCCTCTATTGGTCCCCATTGAAATCGCAAGATTCCTTTTCCCTTCCCGAAAGGAAATGAAATTTCCTTTCGGGAAGGGAAAAGGAATCTTGCGAATCCCAAAAGAAAGGCTTACAAACACTCTGGAAAGGAGATAGGTTCAAATGAAATGCAATTGAAAAAAGCAGAAAATCGGGAATTTTAGTCTGTTCAAAAAATAGGCTGTGAGGAAATCAGCTGCATTGCAAAGGACCAAAAGGTGCCAAAACTAAGCTCACAGATGTTGCAAAAGCAGGGGAAAAAGTCAAGGAGGAAGACACAACTTAGGGGGCAAGATGTGAGGGACATGGCATGAACACTTAAAATAATAAAAAAAAAAAAAAAAAGAAAAAATCTTTCCCAAAGTCAAAGCCATCAAAATGCAGGCAGGCCATACGCCACCAAGGGCAGGCACATGCAGCAAAGCTTGCCAAAATTGATCCCCACTGAAGGCCAAAACAGAAAAGAAGGACTTACAAACACGCTGGAATGGAGACACCATCAAAGGAATTGCAATTGGAGGAGAAAAAAAGAAAATTTGGGAAATTACTGACTCTAAAAAAATGGCGTGGGTTTCTATCACGTGCATTGCAAAGGACCAAAAGATGCAAAAACTAAGCTCACAGATGTTGCAAAAGCAGGGGAAAAAGTCAAGGAGAAAGACAGAACTTAGGGGGCAAGATATGAGGGACATGGCATGAATACTTAAAATAATAAAAAAAAAAAAAAGACAAAATCTTTCCCAAAGTCAAAGCCATCAAAATGCAGGCAGGCCATACGCCACCAAGGGCAGGCACATGCAGCAAAGCTTGCCAAAATTGATCCCCGCTGAAGGCCAAAACAGAAAAGAAGGACCTACAAACACGCTGGAATGGAGACAACATGAAAGGAATTCAATTTCTATGAGAAAAAAAGAAAATTTGGGAAATTTAGTGATTCTAAGAAAATGGCCTGGGTTTATATCAGGTGCAGTGCAAAGGGCCAAAAGGTGCCAAAACTAAGCTCACAGATGTTGCAAAAGCAGGGGAAAAAGTCAAGGAGGAAGACACAACTTAGGGGGCAAGATGTGAGGGACATGGCATGAACACTTCAGAAAACAACCAAAAAAAGAAAAAAATCTTTCCCAAAGTCAAAGCCATCAAAAGGCATGGCCTGCCATCAAGTGCAGGGACATGCACCAAAGATTCCACTATTGGTCCCCATTGAAATCGCAAGATTCCTTTTCCCTTCCCGAAAGGAAATTTCATTTCCTTTTAGGAAGGGAAAAGGAATCTTGCGAATCCCAAAAGAAAGGCTTACAAACACTCTGGAAAGGAGATAGGTTCAAATGAAATGCAATTGAAAAAAGCAGAAAATCGGGAATTTTAGTCTCTTCAAAAAATAGGCTGTGAGGAAATCAGCTGCATTGCAAAGGACCAAAAGGTGCCAAAACTAAGCTCACAGATGTTGCAAAAGCAGGGGAAAAAGTCAAGGAGGAAGACACAACTTAGGGGGCAAGATGTGAGGGACATGGCATGAACACTTAAAATAATAAAAAAAAAAAAAAAAGAAAAAATCTTTCCCAAAGTCAAAGCCATCAAAATGCAGGCAGGCCATACGCCACCAAGGGCAGGCACATGCAGCAAAGCTTGCCAAAATTGATCCCCACTGAAGGCCAAAACAGAAAAGAAGGACTTACAAACACGCTGGAATGGAGACACCATCAAAGGAATTGCAATTGGAGGAGAAAAAAAGAAAATTTGGGAAATTACTGACTCTAAAAAAATGGCGTGGGTTTCTATCACGTGCATTGCAAAGGACCAAAAGGTGCCAAAACTAAGCTCACAGATGTTGCAAAAGCAGGGGAAAAAGTGAAGGAGGAAGACACAACTTAGGGGGCAAGATGTGAGGGACATGGCATGAATACTTAAAATAATAAAAAAAAAAAAAAAAAGAAAAAATCTTTCCCAAAGTCAAAGCCATCAAAATGCAGGCAGGCCATACGCCAGCAAGTGCAGGCACATGCAGCAAAGCTTGCCAAAATTGATCCCCACTGAAGGCCAAAACAGAAAAGAAGGACTTACAAACACGCTGGAATGGAGACACCATCAAAGGAATTGCAATTGGAGGAGAAAAAAAGAAAATTTGGGAAATTTATGACTCTTAGAAAGTGGCCTGGGGTTTATATCAGGTGCAGTGCAAAGGACCAAAAGATGCAAAAACTAAGCTCACAGATGTTGCAAAAGCAGGGGAAAAAGTCAAGGAGAAAGACACAACTTAGGGGGCAAGATATGAGGGACATGGCATGAATACTTAAAATAATAAAAAAAAAAAAAAGACAAAATCTTTCCCAAAGTCAAAGCCATCAAAATGCAGGCAGGCCATACGCCAGCAAGTGCAGGCACATGCAGCAAAGTTTCCCAAAATTGATCCCCACTGAAGGCCAAAACAGAAAAGAAGGACCTACAAACACGCTGGAATGGACACAACATCAAAGGAATTGCAATTGGAGGAGAAAAAAAGAAAATTTGGGAAATTTAATGACTCTTAGAAAGTGGCCTGGGATTTTAGCAGGTGCAGTGCAAAGGACCAAAAGGTGCCGAAAATAAGCTCACAGATGTTGCAAAAGCAGGGGAAAAAGTCAAGGAGGAAGACACAACTTAGGGAGCAAGATATGAGGGATATGGCATGAATAGTTAAAACAAAAAAAAAAAAAAAAAGAAAAAATCTTTCCCAAAGTCAAAGCCATCAAAATGCAGGCAGGCCATACGCCACCAAGGGCAGGCACATGCAGCAAAGTTTGCCAAAATTGATCCCCACTGAAGGCCAAAACAGAAAAGAAGGACCTACAAACACGCTGGAATGGAGTCAACATCAAAGTATTTGCAATTGGAGGAGAAAAAAAAGAAAATTTGGGAAATTTAGTGACTCTAAGAAAATGGCCTGGGTTTATATCAGGTGCAGTGCAAAGGACCAAAAGATGCAAAAACTAAGCTCACAGATGTTGCAAAAGCAGGGGAAAAATTGAAGGAGGAAGACACAACTTAGGGAGCAAGATATGAGGGACATGGCATGAGTACTTAAAACAAAAAAAAAAAAAAAAAAAAAAAAGAAAAAATCCTTCCCAAAGTCAAAGCCATCAAAATGCAGGCAGGCCATACGCAAGCAAGTGCAGGCACATGCAGCAAAGTTTGCCAAAATTGATCCCCACTGAAGGCCAAAACAGAAAAGAAGGACTTACAAACACGCTGGAATGGAGACACCATCAAAGGAATTGCAATTGGAGGAGAAAAAAAGAAAATTTGGGAAATTTAGTGACTCTAAGAAAATGGCCTGGGTTTATATCAGGTGCAGTGCAAAGGACCAAAAGGTGCCAAAACTAAGCTCACAGATGTTGCAAAAGCAGGGGAAAAAGTCAAGGAGGAAGACACAACATAGGGGGCAAGATGTGAGGGACATGGCATGAATACTTCCGAAAACAACCAAAAAAAGAAAAAAATCTTTCCCAAAGTCAAAGCCATCAAAAGGCATGGCCTGCCATCAAGTGCAGGGACATGCACCAAAGATTCCTCTATTGGTCCCCATTGAAATCGCAAGATTCCTTTTCCCTTCCCGAAAGGAAATGAAATTTCCTTTCGGGAAGGGAAAAGGAATCTTGCGAATCCCAAAAGAAAGGCTACAAACACTCTGGAAAGGAGATAGGTTCAAATGAAATGCAATTGAAAAAAGCAGAAAATCGGGAATTTTAGTCTCTTCAAAAAATAGGCTGTGAGGAAATCAGCTGCATTGCAAAGGACCAAAAGGTGCCAAAACTAAGCTCACAGATGTTGCAAAAGCAGGGGAAAAAGTCAAGGAGAAAGACACAACTTAGGGGGCAAGATATGAGGGACATGGCATGAATAGTTAAAACAAAAAAAAAAAAAAAAAAAAAAAAAATCTTTCCCAAAGTCAAAGCCATCAAAATGCAGGCAGGCCATACGCCACCAAGGGCAGGCACATGCAGCAAAGCTTGCCAAAATTGATCCCCACTGAAGGCCAAAACAGAAAAGAAGGACCTACAAACACGCTGGAATGGAGTCAACATCAAAGGATTTGCAATTGGAGGAGAAAAAAAGAAAATTTGGGAAATTTAGTGACTCTAAGAAAATGGCCTGGGTTTATATCAGGTGCAGTGCAAAGGACCAAAAGATGCAAAAACTAAGCTCACAGATGTTGCAAAAGCAGGGGAAAAATTGAAGGAGGAAGACACAACTTAGGGAGCAAGATATGAGGGACATGGCATGAGTACTTAAAACAAAAAAAAAAAAAAAAAAAAGAAAAAATCTTTCCCAAAGTCAAAGCCATCAAAATGCAGGCAGGCCATACGCCAGCAAGCGCAGGCACATGCAGCAAAGCTTGCCAAAATTGATCCCCACTGAAGGCCAAAACAGAAAAGAAGGACTTACAAACACGCTGGAATGGAGACAACATGAAAGGAATTCAATTTCTATGAGAAAAAAAGAAAATTTGGGAAAGATAGTGATTCTAAGAAAATGGCCTGGGTTTCTATCAGGTGCAGTGCAAAGGACCAAAAGGTGCCAAAACTAAGCTCACAGATGTTGCAAAAGCAGGGGAAAAAGTCAAGGAGGAAGACACAACTTAGGGGGCAAGATATGAGGGACATGGCATGAATACTTAAAATAATAAAAAAAAAAAGAAAAAATCTTTCCCAAAGTCAAAGCAATCAAAATGCAGGCAGGCCATACGCCAGCAAGGGCAGGCACATGCAGCAAAGTTTGCCAAAATTGATCCCCACTGAAGGCCAAAACAGAAAAGAAGGACTTACAAACACGCTGGAATGGAGACAACATCAAAGGAATTGCAATTGGAGGAGAAAAAAAGAAAATTTGGGAAATTTAATGACTCTTAGAAAGTGGCCTGGGGTTTTAGCAGGTGCAGTGCAAAGGACCAAAAGGTGCCAAAACTAAGCTCACAGATGTTGCAAAAGCAGGGGAAAAAGTCAAGGAGGAAGACAACTTAGGGAGCAAGATATGAGGGACATGGCATGAATACTTAAAACAAAAAAAAAAAAAAAAAAAAAAAAAAGAAAAAAAACTTTCCCAAAGTCAAAGCCATCAAAATGCAGGCAGGCCATACGCCACCAAGGGCAGGCACATGCAGCAAAGCTTGCCAAAATTGATCCCCACTGAAGGCCAAAAACAGAAAAGGACTTGCAAACACGCTGGAATGGAGACAACATGAAAGGAATTCAATTTCTATGAGAAAAAAAGGAAATTTTGGTAAGTTAGTGATTCTAAGAAAATGGCCTGGGTTTATATCAGGTGCAGTGCAAAGGGCCAAAAGGTGCCAAAACTAAGCTCACAGATGTTGCAAAAGCAGGGGAAAAAGTCAAGGAGGAAGACACAACTTAGGGGGCAAGATGTGAGGGACATGGCATGAACACTTCAGAAAACAACCAAAAAAAAGAAAAAAATCTTTCCCAAAGTCAAAGCCATCAAAAGGCATGGCCTGCCATCAAGTGCAGGGACATGCACCAAAGATTCCACTATTGGTCCCCCATTGAAAATCGCAAGATTCCTTTTCCCTTCCCGAAAGGAAAATGAAATTTCCTTTCGGGAAGGGAAAAGGCAATCTTGCGAATCCCAAAAGAAAGGCTACAAACACTCTGGAAAGGAGATAGGTTTCAAATGAAATGCAATTGAAAAAAAGCAGAAAATCGGGAATTTTAGTCTCTTCAAAAAATAGGCTGTGAGGAAATCAGCTGCATTGCAAAGGACCAAAAGGTGCCAAAACTAAGCTCACAGATGTTGCAAAAGCAGGGGAAAAAGTCAAGGAGAAAGACACAACTTAGGGGGCAAGATATGAGGGACATGGCATGAATACCTAAAATAATAAAAAAAAAAAAGAAAAAATCTTTCCCAAAGTCAAAGCCATCAAAATGCAGGCAGGCCATACGCCACCAAGGGCAGGCACATGCAGCAAAGCTTGCCAAAACTGATCCCCACTGAAGGCCAAAACAGAAAAGAAGGACTTACAAACACGCTGGAATGGAGACACCATCAAAGGAATTGCAATTGGAGGAGAAAAAAAGAAAATTTGGGAAATTACTGACTCTAAAAAAATGGCGTGGGTTTCTATCACGTGCATTGCAAAGGACCAAAAGGTGCCAAAACTAAGCTCACAGATGTTGCAAAAGCAGGGGAAAAAGTCAAGGAGGAAGACACAACTTAGGGGGCAAGATATGAGGGACATGGCATGAATACTTAAAATAATAATAAAAAAAAAAAAGACAAAATCTTTCCCAAAGTCAAAGCCATCAAAATGCAGGCAGGCCATACGCCAGCAAGTGCAGGCACATTCAGCAAAGCTTGCCAAAATTGATCCCCACTGAAGGCCAAAACAGAAAAGAAGGACCTACAAACACGCTGGAATGGAGACAACATCAAAGGAATTGCAATTGGAGGAGAAAAAAAGAAAATTTGGGAAATTTAATGACTCTTAGAAAGTGGCCTGGGATTTTATCAGGTGCAGTGCAAAGGACCAAAATGTGCCGAAACTAAGCTCACAGATGTTGCAAAAGCAGGGGAAAAAGTCAAGGAGGAAGACACAACTTAGGGAGCAAGATATGAGGGACATGGCATGAATAGTTAAAACAAAAAAAAAAAAAAAAAAAGAAAAAATCTTTCCCAAAGTCAAAGCCATCAAAATGCAGGCAGGCCATACGCCACCAAGGGCAGGCACATGCAGCAAAGCTTGCCAAAATTGATCCCCACTGAAGGCCAAAACAGAAAAGAAGGACCTACAAACACGCTGGAATGGAGTCAACATCAAAGGATTTGCAATTGGAGGAGAAAAAAAGAAAATTTGGGAAATTTAGTGACTCTAAGAAAATGGCCTGGGTTTATATCAGGTGCAGTGCAAAGGACCAAAAGATGCAAAAACTAAGCTCACAGATGTTGCAAAAGCAGGGGAAAAATTGAAGGAGGAAGACACAACTTAGGGAGCAAGATATGAGGGACATGGCATGAGTACTTAAAACAAAAAAAAAAAAAAAAAAAATAAAAAATCTTTCCCAAAGTCAAAGCCATCAAAATGCAGGCAGGCCATACGCCAGCAAGTGCAGGCACATGCAGCAAAGCTTGCCAAAATTGATCCCCACTGAAGGCCAAAACAGAAAAGAAGGACTTACAAACACGCTGGAATGGAGACAACATGAAAGGAATTCAATTTCTATGAGAAAAAATGAAAATTTGGGAAAGTTAGTGATTCTAAGAAAATGGCCTGGGTTTCTATCAGGTGCAGTGCAAAGGACCAAAAGGTGCCAAAACTAAGCTCACAGATGTTGCAAAAGCAGGGGAAAAAGTCAAGGAGGAAGACACAACTTAGGGGGCAAGATATGAGGTACATGGCATGAATACTTAAAATAATAAAAAAAAAAAAGAAAAAATCTTTCCCAAAGTCAAAGCAATCAAAATGCAGGCAGGCCATACGCCACCAAGGGCAGGCACATGCAGCAAAGTTTGCCAAAATTGATCCCCACTGAAGGCCAAAACAGAAAAGAAGGACTTACAAACACGCTGGAATGGAGACAACATCAAAGGAATTTCAATTGGAGGAGAAAAAAAGAAAATTTGGGAAATTTAATGACTCTTAGAAAGTGGCCTGGGGTTTTAGCAGGTGCAGTGCAAAGGACCAAAAGGTGCCAAAACTAAGCTCACAGATGTTGCAAAAGCAGGGGAAAAAGTCAAGGAGGAAGACAACTTAGGGAGCAAGATATGAGGGACATGGCATGAATACTTAAAACAAAAAAAAAAAAAAAAAAAAAAAAAAAGAAAAAAAACTTTCCCAAAGTCAAAGCCATCAAAATGCAGGCAGGCCATACGCCACCAAGGGCAGGCACATGCAGCAAAGCTTGCCAAAATTGATCCCACTGAAGGCCAAAACAGAAAAGGACTTGCAAACACGCTGGAATGGAGACAACATGAAAGGAATTCAATTTCTATGAGAAAAAAAGAAAATTTGGGAAATTTAGTGATTCTAAGAAAATGGCCTGGGTTTATATCAGGTGCAGTGCAAAGGACCAAAAGGTGCCAAAACTAAGCTCACAGATGTTGCAAAAGCAGGGGAAAAAGTCAAGGAGGAAGACACAACTTAGGGGGCAAGATGTGAGGGACATGGCATGAACACTTCAGAAAACAACCAAAAAAAGAAAAAAATCTTTCCCAAAGTCAAAGCCATCAAAAGGCATGGCCTGCCATCAAGTGCAGGGACATGCACCAAAGATTCCTCTATTGGTCCCCATTGAAATCGCAAGATTCCTTTTCCCTTCCCGAAAGGAAATTTCATTTCCTTTTAGGAAGGGAAAAGGAATCTTGCGAATCCCAAAAGAAAGGCTTACAAACACTCTGGAAAGGAGATAGGTTCAAATGAAATGCAATTGAAAAAAGCAGAAAATCGGGAATTTTAGTCTCTTCAAAAAATAGGCTGTGAGGAAATCAGCTGCATTGCAAAGGACCAAAAGGTGCCAAAACTAAGCTCACAGATGTTGCAAAAGCAGGGGAAAAAGTCAAGGAGGAAGGACACAACTTAGGGGGCAAGATGTGAGGGACATGGCATGAACACTTAAAATAATAAAAAAAAAAAAAAAGAAAAAATCTTTCCCAAAGTCAAAGCCATCAAAATGCAGGCAGGCCATACGCCACCAAGGGCAGGCACATGCAGCAAAGCTTGCCAAAATTGATCCCCACTGAAGGCCAAAACAGAAAAGAAGGACTTACAAACACGCTGGAATGGAGACACCATCAAAGGAATTGCAATTGGAGGAGAAAAAAAAGAAAATTTGGGAAATTACTGACTCTAAAAAAATGGCGTGGGTTTCTATCACGTGCATTGCAAAGGACCAAAAGGTGCCAAAACTAAGCTCACAGATGTTGCAAAAGCAGGGGAAAAAGTGAAGGAGGAAGACACAACTTAGGGGGCAAGATGTGAGGGACATGGCATGAATACTTAAAATAATAAAAAAAAAAAAAAAAAGAAAAAAATCTTTCCCAAAGTCAAAGCCATCAAAATGCAGGCAGGCCATACGCCAGCAAGTGCAGGCACATGCAGCAAAGCTTGCCAAAAATTGATCCCCACTGAAGGCCAAAACAGAAAAGAAGGACTTACAAACACGCTGGAATGGAGACACCATCAAAGGAATTGCAATTGGAGGAGAAAAAAAGAAAATTTGGGAAATTTATGACTCTTAGAAAGTGCGCCTGGGGTTTATATCAGGTGCAGTGCAAAGGACCAAAAGATGCAAAAACTAAGCTCACAGATGTTGCAAAAGCAGGGGAAAAAGTCAAGGAGAAAGACACAACTTAGGGGGCAAGATATGAGGGACATGGCATGAATACTTAAAATAATAAAAAAAAAAAAAAAAGAAAAAAATCTTTCCCAAAGTCAAAGCCATCAAAAATGCAGGCAGGCCATACGCCACCAAGGGCAGGCACATGCAGCAAAGTTTGCGCAAAATTGATCCCCACTGAAGGCCCAAAAACAGAAAAGAAGGACCTACAAACACGCTGGAATGGAGTCAACATCAAAGTATTTGCAATTGGAGGAGAAAAAAAAGAAAATTTGGGAAATTTAGTGACTCTAAGAAAAATGGCCTGGGTTTATATCAGGTGCAGTGCAAAGGACCAAAAGATGCAAAAACTAAGCTCACAGATGTTGCAAAAGCAGGGGAAAAATTGAAGGAGGAAGACACAACTTAGGGAGCAAGATATGAGGGACATGGCATGAGTACTTAAAACAAAAAAAAAAAAAAAAAAAAAAAAGAAAAAATCCTTCCCAAAGTCAAAGCCATCAAAATGCAGGCAGGCCATACGCAAGCAAGTGGCAGGCACATGCAGCAAAGTTTGCCAAAATTGATCCCCACTGAAGAGGCCAAAACAGAAAAGAAGGACTTACAAACAACGCTGGAATGGAGACACCATCAAAGGAATTGCAATTGGAGGAGAAAAAAAGAAAATTTGGGAAATTTAGTGACTCTAAGAAAATGGCCTGGGTTTATATCAGGTGCAGTGCAAAGGACCAAAAGGTGCCAAAACTAAGCTCACAGATGTTGCAAAAGCAGGGGAAAAAGTCAAGGAGGAAGACACAACATAGGGGGCAAGATGTGAGGGACATGGCATGAATACTTCCGAAAACAACCAAAAAAAGAAAAAAAATCTTTCCCAAAGTCAAAGCCATCAAAAGGCATGGCCTGCCATCAAGTGCAGGGACATGCACCAAAGATTCCTCTATTGGTCCCCATTGAAATCGCAAGATTCCTTTTCCCTTCCCGAAAGGAAATGAAATTTCCTTCGGGAAGGGAAAAGGAATCTTGCGAATCCCAAAAGAAAGGCTACAAACACTCTGGAAAGGAGATAGGTTCAAATGAAATGCAATTGAAAAAAGCAGAAAATCGGGAATTTTAGTCTCTTCAAAAAATAGGCTGTGAGGAAATCAGCTGCATTGCAAAGGACCAAAAGGTGCCAAAACTAAGCTCACAGATGTTGCAAAAGCAGGGGAAAAAGTCAAGGAGAAAGGACACAACTTAGGGGGCAAGATATGAGGGACATGGCATGAATAGTTAAAACAAAAAAAAAAAAAAAAAAAAAAAAAAATCTTTCCCAAAGTCAAAGCCATCAAAATGCAGGCAGGCCATACGCCACCAAGGGCAGGCACATGCAGCAAAGCTTGCCAAAATTGATCCCCACTGAAGGCCAAAACAGAAAAGAAGGACCTACAAACACGCTGGAATGGAGTCAACATCAAAGGATTTGCAATTGGAGGAGAAAAAAAGAAAATTTGGGAAATTTAGTGACTCTAAGAAAATGGCCTGGGTTTATATCAGGTGCAGTGCAAAGGACCAAAAGATGCAAAAACTAAGCTCACAGATGTTGCAAAAGCAGGGGAAAAATTGAAGGAGGAAGACACAACTTAGGGAGCAAGATATGAGGGACATGGGCATGAGTACTTAAAACAAAAAAAAAAAAAAAAAAAAGAAAAATATCTTTCCCAAAGTCAAAAGCCATCAAAATGCAGGCAGGCCATACGCCAGCAAGTGCAGGCACATGCAGCTAAGCTTGCCAAAATTGATCCCCACTGAAGGCCAAAACAGAAAAGAAGGACTTACAAACACGCTGGAATGGAGACAACATGAAAGGAATTCAATTTCTATGAGAAAAAAAGAAAATTTGGGAAAGATAGTGATTCTAAGAAAATGGCCTGGGTTTCTATCAGGTGCAGTGCAAAGGACCAAAAGGTGCCAAAACTAAGCTCACAGATGTTGCAAAAGCAGGGGAAAAAGTCAAGGAGGAAGACACAACTTAGGGGGCAAGATATGAGGGACATGGCATGAATACTTAAAATAATAAAAAAAAAAAGAAAAAAATCTTTCCCAAAGTCAAAGCAATCAAAATGCAGGCAGGCCATACGCCAGCAAGGGCAGGCACATGCAGCAAAGTTTGCCAAAATTGATCCCCACTGAAGGCCAAAAACAGAAAAAGAAGGACTTACAAACACGCTGGAATGGAGACACCATCAAAGGAATTGCAATTGGAGGAGAAAAAAAAGAAAATTTGGGAAATTACTGACTCTAAAAAAATGGCGTGGGTTTCTATCACGTGCATTGCAAAGGACCAAAAGGTGCCAAAACTAAGCTCACAGATGTTGCAAAAGCAGGGGAAAAAGTCAAGGAGGAAGACACAACTTAGGGGGCAAGATATGAGGGACATGGCATGAATACTTAAAATAATAATAAAAAAAAAAAAAGACAAAATCTTTCCCAAAGTCAAAGCCATCAAAATGCAGGCAGGCCATACGCCAGCAAGTGCAGGGCACATTCAGCAAAGCTTGCCAAAATTGATCCCCACTGAAGGGCCAAAACAGAAAAGAAGGACCTACAAACACGCTGGAATGGAGACAACATCAAAGGAATTGCAATTGGAGGAGAAAAAAAGAAAATTTGGGAAATTTAATGACTCTTAGAAAGTGGCCTGGGATTTTATCAGGTGCAGTGCAAAGGACCAAAATGTGCCGAAACTAAGCTCACAGATGTTGCAAAAGCAGGGGAAAAAGTCAAGGAGGAAGACACAACTTAGGGAGCAAGATATGAGGGACATGGCATGAATAGTTAAAACAAAAAAAAAAAAAAAAAGAAAAAATCTTTCCCAAAGTCAAAGCCATCAAAATGCAGGCAGGCCATACGCCACCAAGGGCAGGCACATGCAGCAAAGCTTG
>JAKDEW010001282.1:0-29485 GCA_021963965.1 Artemisiospiza belli | reverse complement strand
CCCAGGTGTGCCCAGGTGTGCCCAGGTGTGCCCAGGTACCCCCCAGGTGTGCCCAGGTACCCCCCAGGTGTGCCAAATTGGGAGCCAGGTGTGCCCAGGTGTGCCCAGGTGTGCCCAGGTACCCCCCAGGTGTGCCAAATTGGGAGCCAGGTGTGCCCAGGTGTGCCCAGGTGTGCCAAATAGTGAGCCAGATGTGCCCAGGTACCCCCCAGGTGTGCCCAGGTGTGCCAAATAGTGATCCAAGGGGTCAAATAGTGAGCCAGGTGTGCCCAGGTGTGCCCGTACCCCCCAGGTGTGCCAAATTGTGAGCCAGGTGTGCCCAGGTGTGCCCAGGTACCCCCCAGGTGTGCCAAATAGTGAGCCAGGTGTGCCCAGGTGTTATGGGTGTGCCCAGGTGTGCCCAGGTGCATTGTGGGCGTGGCCAGGTGCAGGGTGGGCGTGGGCCAGGTGTGCCCAGGCACCCCCAGGTGTGCCCAGGTGCATTGTGGGCGTGGCCAGGTGCATTGTGGGCGTGGCCAGGTGTGCCCAGGCTCCCCCCCAGGCGCCCCTGTGCCCACTGTGGGCGTGTCCCGCGCCGGCCCCGCCCCCTCACCTGGCATCAGCGCCCAGCAGGTGCCGCGGTGGGCGGTGGGCGTGGCCGGGGGCAGGGGTGGGCGTGGCCAGGTGCTCCCGGTAGGGGGCGCAGAGCGGGGCGCAGCCGCGGCCCCCAGGTGGGCGGGGGGCGGAGCTTCAGCAGCGCCAGGTCCGGCCCCGCCCCCTCGGGCCCCGCCCCCGCGAACGCCCCGTGCAGGTGGAGGCGGGACCCGCGGGGGGCGGGGCCGGGCGCGGAGGGGGCGGGGCCATCGTGGGAGTGGTTGGAATGGGAAGGGGCGGGGCCAGAGGGGGAAGGGGCGGGGCCTTCAAGCTCCGCCCCCCAGAGCTCCGCCTCCCAGGCCTCGGGGTCCTGAGCCCTGCGGGGAAATTTGAGTTAATTAGCGTTAATTACCATAATAGATTAAAATTAACGCTAATTAACGGAAGTTACTCACCTGATTAAGCATCCAGAAGCGAACTTTGCGTTAATTAATTTGGGTTAATTTGGGTTAATTTGGGTTAATTTGGCGCAAATTTTGAGGGATTTCGTGTTAATTTCAGTCTAACTCCCATTAATAGGCACTAATAAATATTAATTAACACTAATCAATGGTTGACTCACCTGAGGAAGCATCTGAAGGGTGAATTTTGGGTTAATTAAGGTTAATTTCAGGGAAATTTTTTTAAATTTCGGGTTAACGTCAGGTTAATCCCCATAAACAAAATACTGATAAATGCTAATTACCACTAATTAATGAGTAATTAACTAATGACTCACCCGAAGAAGCGTCTGGTGATGGATTTTGGGTTAGTTTGGGTTATTTTGATGCAAATTTTTGAAATTTTGGGTTACCATCAAGTTAATTCCCGTTAATAGATACTAATAGCTATTAATTAACACTATTTAATAATTAATTGCAGACTCACCCGAGGAAGCGTCTGGTGATGAATTTTGGGTTAATTTGGGTTAATTTGATGCGATTTTTAAAAAATTTCGTGTTGACGTCAGGTTAATTCCCACAAATAAGTACTAATAAACACTAATAACTATTAATTAACACTAATTAATGGCTAATTAATTAATGACTCACCCGAGGAAGCATCTAGAGATAAATTTTGGGTTATTTTTGGGTGATTTTGGTGCGATTTTTTTGGGATTTGGGGTTAACACCAGGCTAATCCCCACTAATAACTATCAATAATTATTAATAGCTGTTAATTAGCGGTAATTAATTACTAATTAGGGACTCACCCGAGGAAGCATCTGGAGATGAATTTTGGGTTATTTTTGGGTGATTTTGGTGCGATTTTTTTTTGGAATTTGGGGTCAACACCAGGCTAATCCCCACTAATAACTATCAGTAATTATTAATAGCTGTTAATTAATGCTAAATTAATGACTAATTAGGGACTCACCCGAGGAAGCAGGAGGCGGCGGTCAGCACCCATCCCCCCGCCCAGCAGCGCCCCCCCGCAGCGCCGCCCCGCCCCCCGCAGGGACACGCCCCACGGCCAGCGCGGGGGCGGGGGGGAGGGGCAGGGCGGGGCCGCCCATCATGCCACACCCTAAGGGGGAGGGGCCAGAGTCAGGGGGCGGGGCCGGAAATTGGGGGGCGGGGTCAGAAGTGAGGCGGCAGGGTCAGAAATGAGGGGGGCGTGGTCAGAAATGGAGGGGGCGTGGTCAGAAATTGAGGGGCGGAGGCATAGAGGGGGAGGGGCCAGGAATTGGGGGGCGGGGTCAGAAGTGAGGGGGGCGGTGTCAGAAGTGAGGGGGCGGGGTCAGAATGAGGGGGCGGGGGTCAGAAATTCGGGCGTGGTCAATGGGGGGAGAGGGGAGGGGTCAGATTTGGGGGCGTGGTCAATGGTGGGAAGAGCGGGTCAGGATGAGGGGGCGTGGTCAGAAATGAGGGGGCGGGGTCCGAAATGAGGGGCGGGGTCATAAAGGGGGAGGGGCCATAAATCAGGGTGCGGGGTCAGAATGACGGGGCGGAGTCAGAAATGGGGGGCGTGGCCAACGGGAGAGGGGTCGGGTTTGGGGCGGGGTCAGAACGAGGGGGCGGGGTCAGGGGGAGGGGCTTGGACTGGGGGAATTTGGGGGGAAAATTTTGGGGATTTTTTTGGGGAATTTTGGGGGAATTTTGGGGATTTTTGGGAGGGGTTCGGGGCAGGATTTTGGGGCGGTTTTTGGGTGAGTTTTGTGAAAATTTTTGGGGGGAATTTTTTGGGATTTTTAAAGGAATTTTTTTGGGGGATATTTGGGGGATTTTTTGGGGAAATTTTTGGGGATTTTAGGGAGGGGTTTGGGGGAAGATTTTGGGGCGGTTTTGAGGGGATTTTATGGGATTTTTATGGGATTTTGGGGCAGGATTTTTATGGGATTTTTTCGGGACTTTTGGGGGGGATTTGGGGGGATTTTTTAGGGTCTTTTGGGGGGATTTTTTAGAGGATTTTTGAGGGCGTTTTTTTGGGGAATTTTGAGGCGATTTTTTGGGGAATTTTAAAGAGATTTTTTGCAGGATTTTTGGGGAATTTTAGGAGGGGTTTGGGGCAGGATTTTGGGGCAGTTTTGAGTGGATTTTATGGGATTTTAATGGGATTTTTGGGGGGGATTTTTTCGGTGATTTTTTGGGGGATTTTTTAGGGGATTTTTGGGGATTTTTGAGGCGATTTTTTGGGGGAATTTTTAAGGGATTTTGGGGAATTTCAGGAAGGGTTTGGGGCAGGATTTTGGGGCGGCTTTGAGGGATTTTTGCGGAAATTTTGGGATTTTTAAGGGATTATTTTTGGGGGCAGTTTTGAGCGGATTTTTTGGGGGATTTTTTGGGTATTTTGGGGCGGGGTTTGGGGCAGGATTTGGGGCCATTTTTATGGGATTTTTATGGGATTTTTTGGGGGGATTTGGGCATTTTGGGGAGGGGTCTCGCCGTGGCAGACGCCGACCTCGGCCCGGGGGTCCCGGGGGGGTTTTGGGGCAGGATTTTGGGGCGGTTTTGAGGGATTTTTGTGGAAATTTGGGAATTTTTTGGGGCCATTTTTGAGATTTTTGGCGGGATTTTTGGGGGGAATTTTTGGGGTTTTTTATTTGGGATTTTTTTCGGGGTATTCTGGGGCGGGGTTTGGGGCAGGATTTTGGGGCGGCTTTGAGGGGATTTTTGTGGAAATTTTGGGATTTTTTAAGGGATTTTTTTGGGGGCAGTTTTGAGCGGATTTTTTGGGGGATTTTTTGGGTATTTTGGGGCGGGGGTTTGGGGCAGGATTTGGGGCCATTTTTATGGGATTTTAATGGGATTTTTTGGGGGAATTTGGGCATTTTGGGGAGGGGTCTCACCGTGGCAGATGCAGACCTCGGCCCGGGGGGGGGTTTGGGGCAGGATTTTGGGGCAGTTTTGAGTGGATTTTATGGATTTTAATGGGATTTTTGGGGGGATTTTTTCGGTGATTTTTTGGGGGATTTTTTAGGGGATTTTTGGGGATTTTTGAGGCGATTTTTTGGGGAATTTTTAAGGGATTTTTGGGGAATTTCAGGAAGGGTTTGGGGCAGGATTTTGGGGCAGTTTTGAGGGGTTTTATGGGATTTTTACGGGGTTTTTTTGGGGGATTTGGGCATTTTGGGGAGGGGTCTCACCGTGGCAGATGCCGACCTCGGCCGCGGGGGTCCGGGGGGGGTCCCGGGGGCTCCCTGAGGAAGGCGCTGGGGGGGAGGCGCCGCTGCAGCCACCGCGAGTGGGCCCCGCCCAGCGCCGTGGCCAGGGCGGGGCCGTTGGGGGCGGGCGCAGCCCAGGGCGAAGCTCAGCACCCCGAACTGCACCCAGCGCCCCCCCGGGAACCCCCCGCACGTCACCGCGCCCCCCGAGTCCGCCTGGCGGGGGGAAAGGGGGGAGAAAATGGGAAAAAATGCAAAAAACCGCGCGGAAATAGCACAAAAAACAAGGGAAATAGCCCCGGAAAAACCATGTGGAAATAGCACAGAAAACAAAGAAATAGCCCCAGAAAACCGCGCGGAAATAGCACGAAAATCAAGGGAAACAGCCCCAAAAATAGCGCGGAAATGGCACGAAAATCAAGGGAAACAGCCCCAAAAATAGCGCGGAAATAGCACAAAAAACGAGGGAAACAGCCCCAAAAAACCGCGCGGAAAATAGCACAAAAAACGAGGGAAACAGCCCCAAAAAACCGCGCGGAAATAGCACGAAAAACGAGGGAAATAGCCCCAAAAAACTGCGCGGAAATAGCACGAAAAACGAGGGGAAACAGCCCCAAAAAACTGTGCGGAAATAGCACAAAAACCAAGGGAAACAGCCCCAAAAATAGCGCGGAAATAGCACAAAAAAACGAGGGAAACAGCCCCAAAAACAGCACGGAAATAGCACAAAAAACAAGGGAAACAGCCCCAAAACCAGCGCGGAAATAGCACAAAAACCAAGGGAAATAGCCCCAAAAACCGCGCGGAAATGGCACGAAAAAACGAGGGAAATAGCCCCAAAAAAAGGTGTGGCAAAAAAATGTCCAAAATATCCCCAAAAATCCCCCAAAAAATCCCCAAAAATCCCAATTTAACCCCCCAAATCCCACCCGAGCCCCCTCCCCAAATTATATTACAGGTCCTGGGGCGCCCCCAGACCCATTTTAACCCCCAAAATACCTCAAAAAATTAAAAAGAAAATTTTAAAAAATTCAAAAAAATTTAAAAAAATTCAAAAAAAAATCCCAAAAAATCCCAAAAAATTCCCCAAAAAATTCCCAAAAAATCCCCAAAAAATTCCCAAAATTCCCCCCTCGCCCCGAGCCCCCCTCCCCACTGACCTGGCAGGCGCCCCGCCCCTCGCTGCCCCCCGCGCAGAGCATGCCGGGCCGGGACCCCCAAAAAACTCCCAAAAAATCCGCGAAAATCCCAAAAAATCCCTGAAAATTCCAATTTAACCCCCAAATCCCACCCGAGCCCCCTCCCCAAATTATATTACAGGTCCCGGACACCCCCAGACCCATTTTGACCCCCAAAATACCTCAAAAAATTAAAAAAAAATTTCAAAAAAAATTCAAAAAAAATCCAAAAAAAATGCCAAAAAAAATCCCAAAAAATCCCCAAAAATCCCCACTTGTCCCGAGCCCCCTCCCCAATTCCCTGGCAGGTCCCGGACACCCCCAGACCCATTTTAACCCCCAAAATACCTCAAAAACGAAAAAAAAAAATTCAAAAAAATTCAAAAAAATTCAAAAAAATCCCAAAAAATTCCCAAAAATCCCCAAAATTCCCACTCGACCCGAGCCCCCTCCCCACTGACCTGGCAGGTCCCGGAGCGCCCTCAGACCCATTTTGACCCCCAAAATACCTCAAAAAATTAAAAAAAAATTCAAAAAAATTCAAAAAAATCCCCAAAAAAATCCCAAAAAAATCCCAAAAAATCCCCACTTGTCCCCCCCACCCGAGCCCCCTCCCCAAATTCCCTGGCAGGTCCGGACACCCCCAGACCCATTTTGACCCCCAAAATACCTTAAAAAAATTCAAAAAAATTCAAAAAAAATTCAAAAAAAATTCAAAAAAATCCCAAAAAATTCCCAAAAAAATCCCCAAAAATTCCCAAAAAATCCCCAAAAAATCCCCCAAAATCCCCCCCCCCCGCCCCTCGCCCCCCCCGCGCTCACCTGGCAGGCGCCCCGCCCCTCCCCCCCCGCGCAGAGCATGCCGGGCCGGGACCCCCAAAAAACTCCCAAAAAATCCACGAAAATCCCAAAAAATCCCTGAAAATCCCAATTTAAACCCCTCAAATCCCACCCGAGCCCCCTCCCCAAATTACATTACAGGTCCTGGGGCGCCCCCAGACCCACTTTAACCCCCAAAATATACCTCAAAAAAATTTAAAAAAAAATTAAAAAAATCAAAAAAATTTAAAAAAATTCAAAAAAAAATCCCAAAAAATCCCAAAAAATTCCCCAAAAAATTCCCAAAAAATCCCCAAAAAATTCCCAAAAATCCCCCCTCGCCCCGAGCCCCCTCCCCACTGACCTGGCAGGCGCCCCGCCCCTCGCTGCCCCCCGCGCAGAGCATGCCGGGCCGGGACCCCCCAAAAAACTCCCAAAAAATCCGCGAAAATCCCAAAATACCCCCAAAAAATCCCAAAAAAATTCCCAAAAAAATCGCAATTTAACCCCTCAAATCCCACCCGAGCCCCCTCCCCAAATTATATTACAGGTCCTGGGGCGCCCCCAGACCCATTTTGACCCCCAAAATACCTCAAAAAATTAAAAAAAAATTTCAAAAAAAAATTCAAAAAAAACCCAAAAAAATCCCAAAAAAATTCCCAAAAAAATTCCCAAAAATCCCCCAAAATCCCCCCCCCGCCCCTCGCCCCCCCCGCGCTCACCTGGCAGGCGCCCCGCCCCTCCCCCCCCGCGCAGAGCATGCCGGGCCGGGACCCCCAAACCCCCAAAAAATCCGCGAAAATCCCAAAAAATCCCTGAAAATTCCAATTTAACCCCCCAAATCCCACCCGAGCCCCCTCCCCAAATTCCCTGGCATGGTCCCGGACACCCCCAGACCCATTTTAACCCCCAAAATACCTCAAAAAATTAAAAAAAAATTCGAAAAAATTCAAAAAAAAATCCCCAAAAAAACCCCAAAAAAAATCCCCAAAAAATCCCAAAAATTTCCCAAAAATCCCCACTTGTCCCGAGCCCCCTCCCCAATTCCCTGGCAGGTCCCCGGACACCCCCAGACCCATTTTGACCCCCAAAATACCTTAAAAAATTCAAAAAAATTCAAAAAAAATTCAAAAAAAATCCCAAAAAAATCCCCAAAAAATCCCAAAAAATCCCCAAAATTCCCCAAAATCCCCCCCCGCCCCGAGCCCCCCCCCGCGCTCACCTGGCAGGCGCCCCGCCCCTCCCCCCCCCGCGCAGAGCATGCCGGGCCGCGCGGGCCGGGCGAGGTCGCGGCGCCCCAGGAGCGAATGGAGGCAGTTGCAGGTGCGGGGGTGAGAGCAGCGGCAGCGCCGCCTCCTGCAGCGGGGCCCCCCGCCGGCAGCGACACTGTGAACCCCAAAAACGGCCCTGAGACCCCTCCCCGAATCGGGAGAGACCCCTGCCCGAAATCCCGCCGAGAAACCCCCAAAAAACCCGGCCAAAAAACGCCCAAAAATTGGGGGAGAAACGTCAAAAATTGGGCTGAGAGAGCCCAAAAAATCCCCAAATCCCTCCCCGAAATTAGGGGTGAGACCCCTCCCCAAATTAACCGGGACCCCTGCCCGAAATCCCGCCGAGAAACCCCCAAAAAACCCGGGGAAAAACGCCCAAAAATTGGCTGAGAAACGTCAAAAAATGGGCTGAGAGAGCCCAAAAAATCCCAAAATCCCTCCCCGAAATTAGGGTGAGACCCCTCCCCAAATACGGGTGAGACCCCTCCCCAAATCGGGAGAGACCCCTGCCCGAAATCCCGCCGAGAAACACCCAAAAAACCCGGGGAAAAACGCCCAAAAATTGGCTGAGAAACGTCAAAAAATGGCTGAGAGAGCCCAAAAAATCCCGAAATCCCTCCCCGAAATTAGGGTGAGACCCCTCCCCAAATTAACCGGGACCCCTCCCCAAATTGGGCTGAGACCCCTGCCCGAAATCCCGCCGAGAAACCCCCAAAAAACCCGGGGAAAAACGCCCAAAAACTGGGGAAGAAACGTCAAAAATTTTGGGGTGAATTTTGGGTTTTTTTGGGCTGAATTTCGGGGTGAATTTGGGTTAGGTTTCAGGAACTTTGGGCTGAATTTTTGGGCTGAATTTCAGAGATTTTTGTGCTGAATTTTGGGCTGAATTTCAGGATTTTTGGGGTGAATTTGGGGCTGAATTTTGGGCTGAATTTCGGGCTGAATTTTGGGGTAAATTTTACCATTTTTTGGGTTTTTCGGACTCACCATTCTCGGCGATGTGCCCCCAGCCGCTGACCCAGCAGGGAACGCTGGATAATTCTGCCATTTTTGGGGCGATTTTGGGGCTTTTTGGGCTGAGTTTTGGGCTGAATTTCGGGCAGAATTTCGGGGTTTTTTGGGGTGAATTTCAGGGTTTTTGTGGTGAATTTTGGGCTGAATTTCAGAGATTTTTGGGGTGAAGTTTTGTGTGAATTTCAGAGATTTTTGGGGTGAAGTTTTGTGTGAATTTCAAAGATTTTTGGGGTGAATTTTGGGCTGAATTTCGGGTTTTTGGGGTGAAGTTTTGTGTGAATTTCAGAGATTTTTGGGGTGAATTTTGGGCTGAATTTCAGAGATTTTTGCGGTGAATTTTGGGCTGAATTTCAGAGATTTTTGGGGTGAATTTTGGGCTGAATTTTGGGTTGAATTTCAGGGATTTTGGCCAATGGTCACTCACCGTTCTCTGCGATGTGCCCCCAGCCGCTGACCCAGCAGGGAACGCTGGATAATTCTGCCATTTTTGGGGCGATTTTGGGGCTTTTTGGGCTGAGTTTTGGGCAGAATTTCGGGGTTTTTTGGGGTGAATTTCAGGTTTTTTGGGTTTTGGTCACTCACCATTTTCCGCGATGTGCCCCCAGCCGCTGACCCAGCAGGGAACGCTGGATAATTCTGCCATTTTTGGGGCGATTTTGGGGCTTTTTGGGCCGAATTTCGGGCTGAATTTCGGGCAGAATTTCAGGATTTTTGTGCTGAATTTTTGGGGTGAATTTCAGGGATTTTGGCCAATGGTCACTCACCGTTTTCCGCGATGTGCCCCCAGCCGCTGACCCCAGCACCGGCGGCCGAAGGGCGGCCGCAGCGGGGGGAGGGGCAGGCAGACGGGGCCCACGCGGGGGTCCGAGCGCCGCCGGCGGCCGCAGCCGCACCAGGGCCAGGTCGTGACCCCCCCCGCACGCCCCGGGAAGCGCTCGTGGACCACGAGCTCGGACACGGCCAGCCGCTGGCCGGTAGCCGGGGTCACGCCAGGGGTCACTCGAGGGGTCACCCGAGCGGTCACTCGAGCGGGCAGCCCTGGGGAAATTCAGGTGGTCACTCGGGTGGTCACTCCTGTGGTCACCCTCATGTCCATCCCTGTGTCCAGCCCTGTGGTCACTCCTGTGGTCACTCCTGTGGTCACTCGGGTGGTCACTCCTGTGGTCACTCCTGTGGTCGCCCTCATGTCCATCCCTGTGTCCAGCCCTGTGGTCACTCCTGTGGTCACTCCTGTGGTCACTCCTGTGGTCATTCTTGGGGTTATCCCTGTGGTCACTCCTGTGGTCACTCCTGTGGTCATTCAAGTGGTTACTTGGGTGGTCACTCCTGTGGTCACTCCTGTGGTCACTCCTGTGGTTATTCTTGGGGTTATCCCTGTGGTCACCTCTCATGTCCATCCCTGTGTCCATCCCTGTGTCCATCCCTGTGTCCATCCCTGTGGTCACTCCTGTGGTCATTCAAGTGGTCACTCCTGTGGTCACTCCTGTGGTCACCCTCATGTCCATCCCTGTGTCCATCCCTTTGGTCACTCCTGTGGTCACTCAAGTGGTCACTCAAGTGGTCACTCCTATGGTCACTCTCATGTCCATCCCTGTGTCCATCCCTGTGGTCACTCCTGTGGTCACTCAAGTGGTCACTCCTGTGGTCACCCTCATGTCCATCCCTGTGTCCATCCTTGTGTCCATCCCTGTGGTCAGCCCAGTGGTCACTCCCGTGGTCACTCCTGTGGTCACCCTCATGTCCATCCCTGTGGTCATTCAAGGGGTGACTTGAGTGGTCACTCCTGCGGTCACTCTCATGGTCACCTTCGCGTCCATCCTTCTGTCCATCCCTGCGGTCACTCCTGTGTCCACCCCTGTGTCCATCGTGGCGGTCACTCCCGTGGTCACTCCATGGTCACTCTCGTGGTCAGTGCTATGGTCACTCTCATGTCCGTCCCTGTGTCCACCCCTGTGTCCATCCCGGTGTCCATCAGGGTGGTCACTCCTGCGGTCACTCCAGTGGTCACTCCAGGACCCATTGGGGTGGTCACTTGGGGTGGCCAGTGGAGTGGTCACTCCCGTGGTCACTCTCGTGTCCACCCCTGTGTCCATCGTGGCGGTCACTCCCGTGGTCACTCCATGGTCACTCCCGTGGTCAGTGCTATGGTCACTCTCACGTCCGTCCCTGTGTCCACCCCTGTGTCCATCGTGGCGGTCACTCCCGTGGTCACTCCATGGTCACTCTCGTGGTCAGTGCTATGGTCACTCTCATGTCCGTCCCTGTGTCCGCACCTGTGTCCATCGTGGTGGTCACTCCGGGATCCGTTCAGGCGGTCACTCGGGCGGTCACTGCTGTGGTCACTCCTGTGGTCACTCAGGGTTCCATTGCCGTGGTCACTCCCGTGGTCACTCCCGCGGTCACTCCCGTGGTCACCTCAGGGTTCCATTGCCGTGGTCACTCCCGTGGTCACTCCCGCGGTCACTCCCGCGGTCACTCCCGTGGTCACTCCCGCGGTCACTCCCGTGGTCACTCTCGTGGTCACTCTGCAGCCGCAGCCGCCCCAGCACCGCTCGCCACTCGGACAGAGGGGCCCGGAGACCCCCGGGGCTGAGAGACCCAAAATCACCAAAACTCACCCCAAAATCAACACAAAGGGATCCTAAACCCCCTAAATCAGCCAAATTCACCCCAAAATCACCACAAAATCACCCAAATTCACCCCAAAATCAACACAAAGTCACCGAAACTCACCCCAAAATCACCACAAAATCACCAAAATTCACCCCAAAACCATCCCAAAATCACCGAAATTCACCCCAAAATCAACACAAAGGGATCCTAAACCCCCTAAATCAGCCAAACTCACCCCAAAATCAACACTAAGGGATCCTAAATCGTCTAAATCACCAAAATTCACCCCAAAATCATCACAAAGGGATCCCAAATCCCCTAAATCAGCCAAACTCACCCCAAAATCACCACAAAGGGATCCCAAACCCCCTAAATCACCAAAATTCACCCCAAAATCATCACAAAGGGATCCCAAACCCCCTAAATCAGCCAAACTCACCCCAAAATCATCACAAAGGGATCCCAAACCCCCTAAATCCCCCCGTAAGGCCCCTGAAAATGTTCCTAAATCCCCTGAAATCCCCCCAAAACTCCACCCAAACGATCCCAAATCCCCTCAAAATCGCCCCAAACCCCCCTGAGACCCCCCCAGAACTCCCTCAAAAATGCCCCAAAACGCTCCTAAATCCCCTCAAAAATGCCCCAAAACGCTCTTAAATTCTCTCAAAATGCCCCAAAACGCTCCCCAAACCCCCTGGGCAGGCTCCTAAACCCCTTTCCTCACCCTTTGAAGCAGTGCGCCGCGGTCAGCACCCACTGGGCAGTGACCAGGGACCCCAAACCCCCCTGAAACCCCCCCAAAGTGACCCCCAAAATGCTCCTAAACCCCCAAAAAATGCTCCTAAATCCCCTCAAAATGCCCCAAAATGACCCGAAAATGCTCCCTAAACCCCTTTACTCACCCGGTGAAGCAGTGCGCCGCGGTCAGCACCCACTGGGCAGTGACCAGGGACCCAAAGCCCCCTGAAAGCCCCCCAAAATGACCCCAAAACGCTCCTAAATCCCTCCCAAACGCTCCTAAACCCCTTTACTCACCCGGTGAAGCAGTGCGCCGCGGTCAGCACCCACTGGGCAATGACCAGGGACCCCAAACCCCCTGAAAGCCCCCCAAAATGCCCCAATAAACGCTCCTAAACCCCCTTGGCTCACCCGGTGAAGCAGTGCGCCCGCGGTCAGCACCCACTCTGGCGTCACCAGGGACCCCAAACCCCCTGAAACCCCCCCAAAATGACCCCCAAAATGCTCCTAAATCCCCTCAAAATGCCCCAAAATGACCCCAAAAACGCTCCTAAACCCCCTCGGCTCACCCGGTGAAGCAGTGCGCCGCGGTCAGCACCCACTCGGGGCTCACCAGGGACCCCAAACCCCCTGAAACCCCCCCAAAATGACCCCCAAATCACCCCCAAATCCCCTCAAAATGCCCCAAAATGCCCCAAAACGCTCCTAAACCCCTTTACTCACCCCGGTGAAGCAGTGCGCCGCCGTCAGCACCCACTCTGGGCAATGACCAGGGACCCCAAACCCCCCCAAATCTCCCCAATATGACCCCAAAAATGCTCCTAAATCCCCTCAAAATGCCCCAATAAACGCTCCTAAACCCCTTTAGAGTCACCCGGTGAAGCAGTGCGCCGCGGTCAGCACCCACTGGGCAGTGACCAGGGACCCCAAACCCCCCAAATCTCCCCAAAATGACCCCCAAAATGCTCCTAAATCCCCTCAAAATGCCCCAAAATGCTCCTAAACCCCCTTTACTCACCCCACGAAGCAGTGCGCCGCGGTCAGCACCCACTGGGCAATGACCAGGGACCCCAAACCCCCCCCAAATCTCCCCAAAATGCCCCAATAAACGCTCCTAAATCCCCCCTACTCACCCTTTGAAGCAGTGCGCCGCGGTCAGCACCCACTCTGGCGTCACCAGGGACCCCAAACCCCCTGAAACCCCCCCAAAAATCCCCCAAAACGCTCCTAAACCCCTTTACTCACCCGGTGAAGCAGTGCGCCGCGGTCAGCACCCACTCGGGGCTCACCAGGGACCCCAAACCCCCTGAAACCCCCCCAAATGACCCCAAAATGCTCCTAAATCCCCTCAAAATGTCCCAAAACAACGCAATAAACGCTCCTAAACCCCTTTACTCACCCGGTGAAGCAGTGCGCCGCGGTCAGCACCCACTCTGGGGTCACCAGGGACCCCAAACCCCCTGAAAGCCCCCCAAAATGCCCCAAAATGACCCCAAAGGCTCCTAAACCCCCTACTCACCCCACGAAGCAGTGCGCCGCGGTCAGCACCCACTGGGCAGTGACCAGGGACTCCAAACCCCCTGAAACCCCCCTAAAATGACCCCAAAAATGCTCCTAAATCCCCCAAAAATGCTCCTAAATCCCTCCCAAAGGCTCCCAAACCCCCTACTCACCCGGTGAAGCAGTGCGCCGCCGTCAGCACCCACTCTGGCGTCACCAGGGACCCCAAACCCCCTGAAACCCCCCCAAAGTGACCCCATAAAATGCTCCTAAACCCCCCAAAACGCTCCTAAGCCCCCTACTCACCCGGTGAAGCAGTGCGCCGCGGTCAGCACCCCACTCTGGCGTCACCAGGGACCCCAAACCCCCTGAAAGCCCCCCAAAATGACCCCCCAAAGCGTTCCTAAATCCCTCCCAAACGCTCCTAAAACCCCTTTACTCACCCGGTGAAGCAGTGCGCCGCGGTCAGCACCCACTGGGCAATGACCAGGGACCCCAAAGCCCCTGAAACCCCCCCAAAATGACCCCAAAATGCCCCAATAAACGCTCCTAAACCCCTTTACTCACCCCACAAAGCAGTGCGCCGCGGTCAGCACCCACTGGGCAGTGACCAGGGACCCCAAACCCCCCCAAATCTCCCCAAAATGACCCCAAAAGCGTTCCTAAACCCCCTACTCACACCCACGAAGCAGTGCGCCGCGGTCAGCACCCACTCTGGGCTCACCAGGGACCCCAAACCCCCTGAAATCCCCCCAAAATGCCCCCCAAAAGGCTCCCAAACCCCCTTTACTCACCCCACGAAGCAGTGCGCCGCGGTCAGCACCCACTCTGGGCTCACCAGGGACCCCAAACCCCCTGAAAGCCCCCCAAAATGACCCCCAAAGCGTTCCTAAATCCCTCCCAAACGCTCCTAAACCCCTTTGGCTCACCCCACGAAGCAGTGCGCCGCGGGTCAGCACCCACTCTGGCGTCACCAGGCTGCCCCCGCACTGGTGCCCCCCCCCGCAGCTGCAGGCTGACCGCCCACGGCCACCGGCCCGGCCCCGCGTCCGAGCCCCCGACGACACGGGACCGGACACGGGAGTGACCGCACTGAGACCCTGGAACGGGATTTAGGGACATTTATAGGGGATTTAGGCACCGGCCCCCGCGTCCGAGCCACCCACGACGCGGCCACGGGCACGGGAGTGACCGCACTGGGACCCTGCGAGGGGATTTAGGAACATTTATAGGGGATTTAGGGACATTTATAGGGGATTTAGGAACATTTATAGGGGATTTAGGGACATTTATAGGGGATTTAGGAACATTTATAGGGGATTTAGGGACATTTATAGGGGATTTAGGAACATTTATAGGGGATTTAGGGACATTTATAGGGGATTTAGGAACATTTTATAGGGGATTTAGGAACATTTATAGGGGGTTTAGGAACATTTATAGGGGGTTTAGGAACATTTATAGGGGGTTTAGGGACATTTATAGGGGATTTAGGAACATTTATAGGGGGTTTAGGAACATTTATAGGGGATTTGGGAACATTTATAGGGGATTTAGGAACATTTATAGGGGATTTAGGAACATTTATAGGGGATTTAGGAACATTTATAGGGGATTTAGGAACATTTATAGGGGATTTAGGAACATTTATAGGGGATTTAGGAACATTTATAGGGGGTTTAGGGACATTTATAGGGGATTTAGGAACATTTATAGGGGATTTAGGAACATTTATAGGGGGTTTAGGGACATTTATGGGGATTTAGGGACATTTATAGGGGATTTAGGAACATTTATAGGGGATTTAGGAACATTTATAGGGGGATTTAGGAACATTTATAGGGGATTTAGGAACATTTATGGGGATTTAGGGACATTTATAGGGGGTTTAGGAACATTTATAGGGGATTTAGGAACCTTTTTGGGTGGGATTAGGGGATTTAGGAACATTTTTAGGGGATTTAGGAACATTTATAGGGGGTTTAGGAACATTTATAGGGGGTTTAGGAACATTTATAGGGGATTTAGGAACATTTATAGGGGATTTAGGAACATTTATAGGGGGTTTAGGAACATTTATAGGGGATTTAGGAACATTTATAGGGGGTTTAGGAACATTTATGGGGATTTAGGAACATTTATAGGGGATTTAGGAACATTTATAGGGGGTTTAGGAACATTTATGGGGATTTAGGGACATTTATAGGGGGTTTAGGAACATTTATAGGGGATTTAGGAACATTTATAGGGGGTTTAGGAACATTTACAGGGGTTTAGGAACATTTATAGGGGATTTAGGAACATTTATAGGGGGTTTAGGAACATTTATAGGGGGTTTAGGAACATTTATAGGGGTTTAGGAACATTTATAGGGGATTTAGGAACATTTATAGGGGATTTAGGAACGTGGTTAGGGGGTTTAGGAACATTTATGGGGGATTTAGGAACATTTATAGGGATTTAGGAACATTTATAGGGGGATTTAGGGACATTTATAGGGGGTTTAGGAACATTTATAGGGGGTTTAGGAACATTTATAGGGGGTTTAGGAACATTTATAGGGGATTTAGGAACATTTATGGGGGTTTAGGGACATTTATAGGGGATTTAGGAACATTTACAGGGGATTTAGGGACATTTATAGGGGGTTTAGGAACATTTATGGGGATTTAGGAACATTTATAGGGGGTTTAGGAACATTTATAGGGGATTTAGGAACGTGGTTAGGGGGTTTAGGAACATTTATAGGGGGTTTAGGAACATTTATAGGGGGTTTAGGAAACATTATAGGGGATTTAGGAACATTTATAGGGATTTAGGAACATTTATAGGGGATTTAGGAACATTTATAGGGGATTTAGGAACATTTATAGGGGATTTGGGCATTTATAGGGGATTTAGGAACATTTATAGGGGATTTAGGGACATTTATAGGGGATTTAGGGACATTTATAGGGGATTTAGGAACATTTATAGGGGATTTAGGAACATTTATAGGGGATTTAGGAACATTTATAGGGGGTTTAGGAACATTTATAGGGGTTTAGGAACATTTATAGGGGATTTAGGGACATTTATAGGGGATTTAGGAACATTTATGGGGGTTTAGGAACATTTATAGGGGATTTAGGAACATTTATAGGGGATTTAGGAACATTTATGGGGATTTAGGAACATTTATAGGGGATTTAGGAACATTTACAGGGGATTTAGGAACATTTATGGGGATTTAGGGACATTTATAGGGGATTTAGGAACATTTATAGGGGATTTAGGAACATTTATGGGGGTTTAGGGACATTTATAGGGGATTTAGGAACATTTATGGGGGATTTAGGAACATTTATAGGGGGTTTAGGGACATTTATAGGGGATTTAGGAACATTTATAGGGGATTTAGGAACATTTTATAGGGGATTTAGGAACATTTATAGGGGATTTGGGAACATTTATAGGGGATTTAGGGACATTTATGGGGGATTTAGGAACATTTATAGGGGGTTTAGGGACATTTATAGGGGATTTAGGAACATTTATAGGGGTTTAGGAACATTTTTGGGGGATTTAGGAACCTTTTTGGGGGGTTTAGGGGATTCAGGAGCCGTTTTTGGGGCGGGATCGAAGGGATTTAGGAGCATTTCTGGGCTGGGATTTTTGGGGCATTTTTGGGGGTTTCTGGGGGCAGTTTTGGGGTCGATTTTGGGGGATTTGGGCTCTTTCGGGGGGGGGGTTTTTGGGGTGAATTTTGGGGGGGATTTTGGGGTGAATTTTGGGGTTTTTGGGGTGGATTTTGGGTTTTTGGGGTGAATTTGGGGGGGATTTTGGGGTGAATTTTGGGGTTTTTGGGTCCCTTTGGGGATTTTTGGGGTGAATTTTGGGGTTTTTTGGGGTGGATTTTGGGGTGGAATTTGGGGGATTTTTAGGACGAACTTTGGGGTGGATTTCGGGGTTTTTGGGTCCCTTTGGAGATTTTTGGGGTGAATTTTGGGGTTTTTGGGGTGAATTTTGGGGTGGAATTTGGGGGATTTTTAGGACGAACTTTGGGGTGGACTTCGGGGTTTTTGGGTCCCTTTGGGGATTTTTGGGGTGAATTTTGGGGTTTTTGGGGTGGATTTTGGGGTGGAATTTGGGGGATTTTTAGGACGAACTTTGGGGTGAATTTCAGGGTTTTTTGGGGCCCTTTGGGGGGGATTTTGGGGTGAATTTTGGGGTTTTTGGGGTGGATTTTGGGATGGAATTTGGGGGATTTTTAGGACGAACTTTGGGGTGGATTTCGGGGTTTTTGGGTCCCTTTGGGGATTTTTGGGGTGAATTTTGGGGTTTTTTGGGGTGAATTTTGGGTGGAATTTGAGGGATTTTTAGGACGAACTTTGGGGTGGATTTCGGGGTTTTTGGGTCCCTTTGGGGGGGATTTTGGGGGTGAATTTTGGGGTTTTTGGGGTGGATTTTGGGGTGGAATTTGGGGGATTTTTAGGACGAACTTTGGGGTGGATTTCGGGGTTTTTGGGTTCCTTTGGGGATTTTTGGGGTGAATTTTGGGGTTTTTGGGGCCCCTTTTTCGCCACTTCCCATTTTTGGGGCCCCTCCCCCCCCCCCCGCCCCTCCCCCCCCCCAATTCCGGGGTTGCGACAGAGGTGGGGGAGGGGGCGGGGGGAGATTTGGGGTTCCTCAAATCCCAAATTTTGGGGGTTTTTACCCCATTTTTGAGGCTTTTTTTCCCAAATTTTTGACTTCCCAATTTTGGGATTTTTTTCCCCCATTTTTGGGATTTTTCCCCCCCATTTTTGGGATTTTCTTCCCAATTTTTGGGGGCATTTTTTGGGTCCCTTTTTCCCAATTGTTTTTTTATTTTCCCCCCTCATTTTTGGCGTTTTTTACCCCAAATTTTTGGGTCATTTTCCCCATTTTTTTGTTATTTTTTTTTTTAACTCAAGTTTTTTTGGATTTCCCCCCATTTCCAGCCCCTCATGAATATTCAGAGCCTCATTTGCATAACTCACATTCTGACTCCGCCTCCGCCTCGGCGCCGCTCCCGGAGCCTTTGGGGGAAAATTGGGAAAATTTGGTCAATTTGGGGAATTTGGGGGAAAATTTGGGCATTTTGGGGAATTTTGAGGGGATTTTGGGCAATTTGGGGAGAAATTTTGAGGAAATTTTTGGTGAAATTTGGGGGGAAATTTTTGGTGAATTTTTTGTGAATTTTGGGGCAATTTTTGGGTTTTTTGGTGAATTTTAGGGATATTTTGGGGGATATTTTGGGGGATTTTTAGTGGGAATTTTGGAGAAATTTTATAAGAATTTTTTTGAAATTTTGGGAGAAATTTTGGTGTGAATTTTGGGGAAATTTCGGGGGATTTTGGGGGGATTTAGAGCAAATTTGGGTGAATTTTGGATGAATTTTCGGCGAATTTTTGGGGGAATTTTTTGTGAATTTTGGGGGGAATTGGGGGAAGTTTTTTGTGATTTTTTTGTGGGAATTTTGGGTGAATTTTGGGTGAATTTTTCGTGATTTTTGGGAGGTTTTTGAGGGGAATTTTCCCCGCCCCGGGCTCATTTTTGGGGTTTTTTGGGGCCGGTCCGACCGGTCCTGAGGCCCCGCCCCCGACGCTCGGCCCCAAAACAACCCCCAAAAAATCCCAAAAATCCCAAAATAATCCTAAAATAAACCCCAAAAAAGCCCCAAAATCCCGAATGCCCCAAAAAATCCCCAAAAAAATTCATAAAATTCAAAAATACCCCACCCAAAACGCCCAGAGAAACCCCCAAAATATCCCAAAAATGCCCCCCAAAAAATCCCCCAAAATAAAGCCCCAAAAACCCCAAAAATACCGAATGCCCCAAAATATCCCCAAAAGTCTAAAAATAATAATAATTTTAAAAAACTCCTTTAAATCCCCCCAAAAAACCCCAAAAATCCCGACAGGCCCAAAATATCCTCAAAAACCCCCAAAAAACCCCAAAAACCCTCAAAGAAATAAAAAAAAAAACCCCTCAAAAAATCCAAAATAAAAGAGAAAAAAGAGAAACCCCCAAAATCCCCAAATCTTCCTCCTCAAAACCCCCAAAAAGTCCCAAAATCGTCTCAAAATAAACCCTAAAAAAATCCCCTAAACTCCCACCAAAAAAAATCCCAAATGACGCCCTAAAAAAACCCCAAAAATCCCCCAAAACCCTCCAAAAAAAAAACCCCGAAAAAATTCCCAAAAAGCCCCGAAAAAGATCCCAAAAAAACCTCCCAAAAAAAAACCTTTAAAATTCCCTATAACCCCTAAAAAATCCCCCCAAAAATCCCCAAAAATTCCCCTAAAAAAAAACCCCAAACCCCAAAATCGCCAAAATCTCAACAAACCCCCCCAAAAAACCCAAATAACCCCAAAAATCCTCAAAAAAACCCCCCAAAACTCCGTCCAAAAATTCCCCTCAAAACCCCAAAATCCCCCCAAAAATCCCCCCCAAAATCCCCCAAAAAATCCCCTGAAAAAACCCAAAAATCCCCAAAAATTCCAAAAAAGTTCCCCTAAAAAAAGCCCCAAACCCCAAATCACCCCAAAATCCCCTCAGAAAACTCCAAAAAACCCCAAAATCCCCCCCCAAAACCCCCAAAATTCCCCGAACTCACGGACGAGCAGCAGCAGCAGCAGCAGCGGCGCGAGCGCTGTCGGGACCTGTCGCGACATGGGGGGAGGCGGCGGGGGGAGGGGATTTGGGGCAATTTCGGGACTTTTTGGGATTTTTGGGGGATTTTTTTGGGGATTTTTTTGGGGATTTTTTGGGGTTTTTTTTGGGGTTTTTGGGGTCCAGGCCTCGGCCGCGACTTTTGGGGCGACTTGTGGGGCGCCCCAAGCCCCGCCCCACCGCGCCCTGGCCACGCCCCTCCGAGGAAACCACGCCCCTGTATTTAAATTTTGTGCTGGTTCGGCGCCCCTCAGTTGAAGCCACGCCCCTTTATTTAAATCCCACGCGCCAATGTTGAAACCACGCCCCTTTATTTAAATTTTAACCGCCTCTGTGGAAGCCACGCCCCTTTATTTAAATTTTAACCGCCTCTGTGGAAGCCACGCCCCTTTATTCGTGAGGGCGAACTTCGGGATTTTTGAGGTAAAATTTGGGGTAAAATTTGGGATTTTTTGAGGTAAATTCGGGTTTTTTGAGGTAAATTTGGGTTTTTTTGAGGTAAATTTGGTTTTTCTGAGGTAAATTTTGGGGCGTTTTGGGGATTTTTGGGGGGAATTGGGATTTTCGGAGTAAATTTTGCGGTGGATTTGGGTAAATGTCGGATTTCGAGGGGAAATTTGGGATTTTTGAGGTGAAATTTGGGGGAAATTCGGGATTTTCGGGGCAAGTTCGGGAGTTTGGATGAAATTTGGGGGTTTGGGTGAAATTTGTGGTAAAATTCGGGATTTTTGGGGTGGATTTGGGGGCAATTTTGGGGTCCGGTGCCCAAAACCCCTCCCCCAAATTCCCAAATGATTCCCAATTAATTTCCAATTAAAATTCCCAAAAAATACCCCAATAAATCCCAAAAAATGCCCAAAATATTTTAAAATTTTCCCAAATAATTCCCAATTAGAATTCCCAATTAAAATTCCCAAAATTCCCAAATAAATTCCGAATAAATCCCAAATTAAATTCCCAAATAAATCCCAAAAAATCCCCCAAAAATTCCAAATAAATCCCAAATAAATTGAAAAAAAATCCAGAATGATTTCAAAATAAATCCCCAAATAAATCCCAATAAATCCCAAATAAATCCCGAATAAATTTTAAAAAATCCCAAAGGACGTTTCAATAAACTTCTGAAATTTTAATGCATTTAAATTCCTTTATTATAATCAACTTTTAATAAAAATTTTAATTATTAATCGATTTTTAATGGGATTTTTTAGAGGGGTTTTTGAACAAAATTTTGATTTTTTAATGGATTTTTAAATGAATTTTGAAGGAATTTTGAAGGAATTTTAAATTATTTTTTGAAGTGCCTTTTCAATGAGTTTTTTAATGATTAGTTTAATGGATTTGTGATTAACTTTTAATGAATTTTTTGGATTAATTGGGCCCTGGGGGTCCCCAGGGGGGTCCCCGGGGGTTTCGTTCCCCTCCAGCATTTCCTTGTAGCGCCGCTTGAAGAACCCCACCTGAAAAAATAAAATTAAAATAAAATAAAATTAATTATTCAGCCCAAAAAAAAAAAACCCCGAAACCCCCAAAAAATTAAAATAAAAAAGGGGAAATTCGGGGGCATTTTGTAGGAATTTTGAGGGATTTTTTTAGGGACTTTCGAAGGAATTTTGTGGAAATTTTGGGGGGATTTTTTGAGGATTTTTTGGGGAAATTTTTGATGCATTTTGGGGGAATTTGGGGGATTTTTGGGGGTGAATTTTGGGGGGGGGATTTTTGATGCATTTTGGGGGAAATTTTGGGGGATTTTGGGGAGAATTTCGGGGGGAATTTGGGAGATTTTTTGGGAATTGTTCGGGGAGAATTTTGGAATTATTTGGGGAGAGTTTGGCAAATTTGGGGGAGAATTTTCTTGGGATTTCGTGAAAATTTTTGGGGAATTTGGGGGGATTTTTAGGGGATTTTTTGGGATGATTTTGGGGAATTTTGGGGTGTTTTCAGGGAATTTTTTTGGAGATTTTTGGGATGATTTTGGGGAATTTTAGGGATATTTTCAGGGAATTTTGGGGGGATTTTTAGGAGGATTTTTAGGGGGATTTTGGGATATTTTGGGGAATTTTAGGGATATTTTCTGGGAATTTTTGGGGGATTTTTAGGGGGATTTTTAGGAGGATTTTTGGGATGATTTTGGGGAATTTTAGGGATGTTTTCTGGGATTTTTTTTGGAGATTTTTGGGGGGATTTGGGGGAATTTTGGGGATATTTTCAGGGAATTTTTTTGGAGATTTTTGGGATTATTTTGGGGAATTTTAGGGATATTTTCAGGGAATTTTTGGGGGATTTTAGGAAGATTTTTAGGGGAATTTTTGGGATTATTTCGAGGAATTTTGGGGATATTTTCCGGGAATTTTTGGGGGATTCTTAGGAGGACTTTTAGGGGAATTTTTGGGATTATTTTGAGGAATTTTGGGGATATTTTCAGGGAATTTTGGGTGAACTTTGTAGAGATTTTTGGAGGGCTTTTAAGGGATTTTTGAGAGGATTTTAGGGCGGATTAATGCAGATTTTGGGGTGAAATTTTGCGGGAGTTTTTGGGGCGTTTCATGAGATTTTCGAGGGCCAATTTCGGGGGTTTTTTTGGGACTTTTGCAGGGATTTTGGGGGGGATTTTTGGGGTGGAACCCGAGGGATTTGGGGGTGAATTTTGGGGCGAAAACCGGGATTTTTGCTCACCTTGTAGAGGCCGAGCGCCACCAGGGCCAGCAGGAGGAGCCCCCCCCAGGGACGCCCCCAGAATGACGGGGAGGGGGGTCGGGGGGTCTGCACCCGCTCCAGCTCCGTCTGCACCTGAGAGACCCCGAAAATGGGGCAGGGACCCCCAAAATGGGTCAGGGACCCCAAAAAATGAACCGGGGACCCCGAAAATGGGTCAGGGACCCCAAAAAATGAACCGGGGACCCCAAAAATGGGTCAGACCCCAAAAAAAGGGGTCAGGGACCCCAAAAAATGAACCGGGGACCCCAAAAATGGGTCAGGGACCCCAAAAATGAACCAGGGATCCCAAAAATGGGTCAGGAACCCCAAAAATGGGTCAGGGACCCCAAAAAGTGAACCAGGGACCCCAAAAAAAGGGTCAGGAACCCCAAAAATGGGTCAGGAACCCCAAAAATGGGTCAGGGACCCCAAAAATGAACCAGGGACACCAAAAATGGGTCAGGAACCCCAAAAATTGAACCGGGGACCCCAAAAATGGGTCAGGAACCCCCAAAGGTTGGTGAGGAACACCTGTGCCAGGTGTGCCAGGTGCCCCCAGGTGTGCCCAGGTGTGCCAGGTGTGCCCAGGTGCCCCAGGTGTGCCCAGGTGTATCCCAGGTGTGCCCAGGTGTGCCCAGGTGTGCCCAGGTGTATCCCAGGTGCCCCAGGTGTGCCCAGGTGTATCCCAGTGTACCCCAGGTGTGCCCAGGTGTGCCCAGGTGCCCCCAGGTGTATACCCAGGTGTGCCCAGGTGCCCCCAGGTGCCCCCAGGTGTGCCCAGGTGCCCCCAGGTGTGCCCAGGTGTGCCCAGGTGTGCCCAGGTGCCCCCAGGTGTCCCCAGGTGTATCCCAGGTGCCCCCCAGGTGCCCCCAGGTGTGCCCAGGTGCCACCCAGGTGCCCCCAGGTGCCCCCAGGTGTATCCCAGGTGTGCCCAGGTGTCCCCAGGTGCCACCCAGGTGCCCCCAGGTGTGCTCAGGTGTATCCCAGGTGTGCCAGGTGCCCCCAGGTGCCCCAGGTGCCCCCAGGTGTGCCCGCCCCCCCCCGGTGTCTCACCTGCAGCTCGGTGCCCCCCCAGGTGTTCTGGAAGGTTCTCTGGTCGAAGCTCACCCGGGCCGAGCTCTGCAGGTGAGCCTTGGGCCAGGGCATCTGCGCAGGGGGCACAGGTGAGGGCACAGGTGAGGGCACAGGGGGGCACAGGTGTGGTTTGGGTGCCCCCAGGTGCCCCCAGGTGTGCTCAGGGATGTCTCAGGTGAGTGCCCAGGTGTGCCCAGGTCTATCCCAGGTACCCCCAGGGGTGTTTTGGTTGTGCCCAGGTGAGGTCAGGGGTGTCCCAGGTGCCCCCAGGTGTATTTTGGGTATATTTTGGGTGTATTTTGGGTGTGTTTTGGGTGTGCCCAGGTGTGCCCAGGTGTGCCCAGGTGTGCCAGTCTCTCACCTGCCTCACCCACTCCAGGTTCATTTCCCCGCCCAGGTGTATTTGGGTGTATTTTGGGTATATTTGGGTATATTTTGGGTATATTTGGGTATATTTTGGGTGTATTTTAGGTATCTCAGGTGTGCCCAGGTGTGCCAGTCTCTCACCTGCCGCACCCACCCCAGGTTCATTTCCCCGCCCAGGTGTATCTCAGGTGTATTTTGGGTATATTTGGGTACATTTTGGGTGTATTTTGGGTGCCCAGGTGTGCCAGGTGTGCCAGTCCCTCACCTGCCGCACCCACTCCAGGTTCATTTCCCCGCCCAGGTGTATTTTGGGTGTATTTTAGGTATATTTGGGTATGTTTTGGGTGTGTTTTGGGTATCTCAGGTGTGCCCAGGTGTGCCCAGGTGTGCCAGGTGTGCCAGTCCCTCACCTGCCGCACCCACTCCAGGTTCATTTCCCCCCCCAGGTGTATCTCAGGTGTATTTTGGGTGTATTTGGGTATGTTTTGGGTGTATTTTTAGGTGTGCCCAGGTGTGCCCAGGTGTGCCCAGGTGTGCCAGGTGTGCCAGTCTCTCACCTGCCGCACCCCCTCCAGGTTCATTTCCCCGCCCAGGTGTGTTTGGGGTATATTTTGGGTGTATTTTTGGGTGTGTTTTGGGTATATTTTGGTGCCAGGTGTGCCAGTCCCTCACCTGCCGCACCCACTCCAGGTTCATTTCCCCGCCCAGGTGTGTTTGGGTATATTTGGGTGTGTTTTGGGTGCCCAGGTGTGCCCAGGTGTGCCAGTCTCTCACCTGCCTCACCCACTCCAGGTTCATTTCCCCGCCCAGGCGGAACCCCCAGGTCCGGGGCGGCTCCAGGGGGGGCAGCGAGCACAGGAACGTCCGGCAGGGGGCGCCGGGGCACGACTGGGGGGGAAAGCACAATTTGGGGAGAAAAATCAGAGTTTTGGGAAAAATTCACAATTTCGGGGAAAAAAACCCCCAATTTTTGGCAGAATTTTCCCAAATTTTGGGGATTTTTTTCCCCCCTAATTTTGGAGGAAATTTTGCAAATTTTGGGCCTTTTTTTCCCCCTCAGTTTTGGAGAATTTTCTCAATATTCCTGGGGAAAAACCTCCCGAATTTGGTAAAATTCCACAAATTTCCGCGGTAAAAAGCACCAAAATTTGGGCAGAAAGCTTCCGGTTTTGACGAGAGAAAAAAAAAAAAAAAAAGAATTTGGTATGAAATTACCACATTTGGGGGAAAACCCAGCGAATTTTGGGATAAAATTCCCCCCGATTTTGGGATAAAATTCCCCACATTGGGAAAAAATATTCCAAATTTTCCGTGGGATTTCCCCGGTTCTGGGGTGGAATTTTCCCGATTGTTTTCTCCCCCAGTTTTTGGGGAATTTCCCCAATTTTTGGGGAATTTCCGCCATTTTTTATTTTGGTTTTCCCGACGTTTGTGGGAATTTTCCCGATTTTTCCCAATTTTCCCAATTTCGGGGTTTTTTTGCCCCATCCCCAACTCACCAGCAGGGGGCGCTCGGGGCCCTCCCCCGGCTCCTCGGGGCCCTCCCGGCACCGCGGCTGCTCCTGCGGATTTGGGGCAAATTCAGGAGATTTTGGGACTTTGGGCTGTTCGGGGATTTGGGGACATTTCTGGGTCGATTTAGGGGGATTTTGGGGCCGTTTGGGGGCCATTTTTGGAGGAATTTTGGGGAATATTTCGTCATTTTTGAGCCTTTTTTTTGGGGCAATTTTAGGCGATTTTTGGGACATTTTGGGGCCATTTTTGGGATATTTCTGAGTTCCATTTTGGGGCCATTTTGGGACAATTTTGGGGCCTGTTTTGGGTCCATTTTGGGGGATTTTTGGGGCCATTTTTGGGACATTTTGGGGCTATTTGGGGGGATTTTGGGTCCTTTTTTTTTGGTATGTTTGGGGCTTTTTGGGGGCCATTTTTGGGGCCATTTTGGGGGGGATTCTTGGGGCCATTTTTGGGTAATCTTTGGGTCAATTTTCGGTGATTTTGGGACCATTTTTGGGTCCATTTTCAGTGATTTTGGGTCCATTTTTGGGTGATTTTTGGGTCAATTTTTGGGCCCATTTTTGGGTCCATTTTAGGTCCATTTTTGGGTCCATTTTGGGCGATTTTGGGTGATTTTGGGCTATTTTGGGTGATTTTTGGGTCCATTTTTGGGCCATTTTTGGGTCCATTTTGGGTCCATTTTTGGGTCCATTTTGGGTGACTTTGGGCCATTTTTGATCCATTTTGGGGTCAATTTTTGGGCCATTTTTAGGTCCATTTTTGATCCGTTTTTGGGCCCCATTTTCAGTGATTTTTGGGTCCATTTTTGGATCCATTTTGGGTCCATTTTGGGTGATTTTTGGGTCTGTTTTGGGGGATATTGGGTCATTTTGGGGTCCATTTTGGGTCCATTTTGGGTCTATTTTTAGTGATTTTGGGTCCATTTTTGGGTGATTTTTGGGTCCATTTTGGATCTGGTTTTGGGTCCATTTTCAGCAATTTTGGGTCCATTTTTGGTCCATTTTTGGGTCCATTTTGGGTCCATTTTGGGGTGATTTTTGGGCCATTTTTGGGTCCCCTTTGGGTCCATTTTGGATCCATTTTTGGGTCCATTTTGGGGGATTTTGGGTCCATTTTTGGGCCATTTTTGGGTGATTTTTGGGTCCATTTTTGGTCCATTTTTGGGTGATTTTTGGTCCATTTTTGGATGATTTTTGGGCCATTTTTGGTCCATTTTGGGTCCATTTTGGTCCATTTTGGGGCCATTTTATGGGTGATTTTTGGGCCATTTTTGGTGATTTTTGGGTCCCCTTTTGGGGGATATTGGGTCATTTTTGGGTCCATTTTTGGGCGATTTTTGGGCCATTTTTGGGTCCATTTTGGGTCCATTTTGGGGTCCATTTTGGCGATTTTGGGTCCATTTTGGGCTATTTTGGGTGATTTTTGGGTCCATTTTTGGGCCATTTTTGGATCCATTTTGGGTCCACTTTGGGTCCATTTTGGATCCATTTTTGGGTCCATTTTGGGTGATTTTGGGTCCATTTTTGGGCCATTTTTGGGTCCATTTTTGGTCCATTTTGGGTCCATTTTTGGGTCCATTTTTGGGCCATTTTTGGTCCATTTTGGGCCATTTTTGGGTCCGTTTTGGGGGATTTTGGGTCCATTTTTAGGCCATTTTTGGGTGATTTTTGGGCCATTTTTGGGTGATTTTTGGGTCCATTTTGGGTCCGTTTTGGGGGATTTTTGGGTCCATTTTTGGGCCATTTTTGGGTCCATTTTGGGTCCATTTTTGGTCCATTTTTGGGTGATTTTTGGGCCATTTTTGGGTCCATTTTGGGTCAATTTTTGTGTGATTTTTGGGGTCCCTTTTGGGGGATATTGGGTCATTTTTGGGTGATTTTTGGGTCCATTTTGGGTCCATTTTCAGTGATTTTTGGGCCATTTTGAATCCGTTTTTGGGTCCGTTTGGGGGTTTTGGCTCCCCCCGTGCCGTTACCTGCTCGGCCGTGACCGCCAGGCTCTCCCAGAGCCGCACCTGGCCCAGGTGTGCCGGCACCCGGAAGGTGACGTTGGCCGGGAGGGGGGCGGCGCCCCAGCACCTTCACCTGCGGGGGGGGGGCGACGGTGACGTCACGGCGATGACGTCACGCCGGTGACGTCGCCGCGGCGATGACGTCACCCAGGTGCGCTCACCTGGTAGTGGTTGGCTGACGGGGGCGGGGGGGGGAGGGGCCCCCCCGGCGGTGACGTTCAGGTAACGCGAGGAGTCGGCCGGCGCTGCCCGACAGGTGAGGCACAGGTGACGTCACACAGGTGAGGGGACAGGTGACGTCACACAGGCGAGACGTGGACAGGTGACGTCACACAGGTGTGACAACCGATGACGTCACACTGGTGAGACCCCCCGCCCCCAGGCTCACCTGTCAATCACCAGGAACACCTGGTACCTGACCGGGATGGTTCGCGCTCTGGCTCCGCCCACCCGCGTCGCCATTGGTGCTGAGGGGGGAAAGGGGCGGGGTCAGCCGGGTGACCTCACCTGGATGAGCTCACCTGGGCCCCTCACCTGTCCCAGCTCACCTGTCCCACCTGTCCCACCTGTCCCCTCACCTGTCCCCTCCCTGTCCATATTTCATCTGTCCCCTCACCTGTCCCACCTCACCTGTCCCACCTGTTTGATCTCACCTGTCCCAATCTCACCTGTTCCACCTGTCCCCTCACCTGTCCCAGCTCACCTGTCCCACCTGTCCCACCTGTCCCCTCACCTGTCCCACCTGTCCGACCTCACCTGTCCCTCCCCTGTCCATATTTCATCTGTCCCCTCACCTGTCCCACCTCACCTGTCCCACCTGTTTGATCCTCACCTGTCCCATCTCCCTGTCACCTGTCCTCACCTGTCCCAGTACCTGTCCACCAGTCGGCCTCACCTGTCCTCATGTCCAATCATCTGTCCCTTCACCTGTCCCTCACCTGTCCCACCTGTCCCACTGTCCCCCACCTGTCCCCTCTCACCTGTGGGCTCTGACGCCGTCATCTGCGCCGTCACCTGCAGCGTCTCCCCGAGTTCGGCGTCCGGGGGCACGTCCAGGGTGAGCCGGAAACTCACCTGGGGACAGGTGAGGGACAGGGGGGAGGGGACAGGGGGAGGTCACACAGGTGGGACATGGACAGGTGGGATGGGACAGGTAAGGGACAGGTGAGACAGGTGAGAGGGGACAGGTGAGGTCACACAGGTGGGACAGGTAAGGGACAGGAGAGACAGGTGCGACAGGTGAGGGACAAACAGGTGCCACAGGTGACACTGATGACATCACACAGGTGACACAGGTAACACAGGTAACACACTGATGACGTCACACAGGTGCGACAGTGATGACGTCACTCACCTGCGCCCCGGCTCTCAGCACCGGGGGCTGTGCCTGGCACAGGTGTGACACACACAGGTGACACAGGTGACACAGGTAACACACTGATGACGTCACACAGGTGCGACAGTGACGACGTCACTCACCTGCGCCCCCGCCCGCAGCACCGGGGGCTGCACCTGGCACAGCGAGCGCCGGCCCCGCCCCTCGGGCGGCTCCGAGTGGCAGCGAACGGAACCGCGGGGCTGGGACGGCAAGGGTTAAACCGGGATGATAAACCACCGGGATAAACCGCGTTAAACCGGGTTAAACTGGGATAAACCGGGATAAACCACCGGGATGATAAACCACAGGGATGATAAACCGGGATAAACTGGGATAAACAACCAGGATAAACTGGGATAAACCGGGATAAACCACCGGGATGATAAACCACCGGGATAAACCACAGGGATAAACCAC
>JAKDEW010001281.1:0-29506 GCA_021963965.1 Artemisiospiza belli | reverse complement strand
GATGAAGTTGTCGAAGTCGAGGTTCCCCCCCTCGTCGCCGTAGCGACGCCCCAAAACCGCCCAGAGCGGGGGGGGCAGCCGGAACCCTGCGGGGGAGGGGCGCGCGTGACCTTTGACCCCCCCCAAAAAAATGCCTTCAAACCCCCCCAAAAATCGGACAATTCTCATTTTTTTACCCCCCCAAAAAATCCCCAAATGAATTCAACCCAACCCCCAAATACTTCAGGTGTCACCCCCCCCCCCCCGCCCCCCCAAATTTCTCCCCCCTCAAAATGTCCCGGACTGCCCCCCCCCCCCCAAAAATATCTTCAACTCCTCAAAATCCCGAAATAAAAATCTCTAAAAATCCCCCCCAAAATAAAAAAATAAATTAAAAAAAAATTCCCTAAAAAAAAAAAAAAACCCCAAATCTCTGAAAGTCCCCAAAAAAATCCCCCAAAATCCTCCAAAAAATTCCACAAAACTCCCAAAAAAATCCAAAGAAAATCTCCCCAACATCCCCAAAAAAATCCCCAAAAATCCCCCCTAAAATTCCCCCCCAAATTCCAAAGAAGTCCCCCCAAAATGCCCCAGAAATCTCCCCAAAAGTCCCCACAAAAATCCCCAAAAATTCCCCCAAAAATCCTCCTAAATATAAAAAAGTCCCCCAAAAAACTCCCAAAGATCCCCGAAAACCTGAAAACCTTTCAAAATTCCCAAAAACCCTCCCCAAAATTCCAAAAAGTCCCCCCCCAAAACCCCAAAAGATTAATAAAATTCCCCCAAACTCCCCCCAAAATCCCTCCTAAAATTAAAAAAAAAATCCCCCCAAACTCATCAAATATCCCCTCAAAATCCTCAAAAATCTCACAAAAATCCCATAAAACCCCCCCAAAATGCCCTCAAAACCCTCCAAAATCCCCCAAAACTGCAAAAAAAAAAAAAACACAAAACCCCCCAAAAATCTCTCCAAAATCCCCTCAAACCCCCCAAAATCCCCCCAAAATACTAAAAAAATCCCAAAAAATCCCCCCAAAACTCCAAAGATCCCCCAAAAATAAAAAAAAAAAAATTCCCAAAAATTAAAAAAAAAAAAATTCCAAAAAAATCCCCACAAAACCCCCCAAAAATCTCCCCAAAATCCCCTCAGCCCCCTTAAAAAATCCCCTAAAATCCTCCAAAAATTCCCTCCAAAATCCCCATGAAAATCTCCCCAAACCTCCCCCCAAAAAAAATCCCCCAAAATCCCAAAAATCCCCCAGAACTCCCCAAAAATCCCCCAAAAAATCCCCCAACCCCCCCCCCCAAATCCCCAAAATCCCCCAGAACTCCCCAGAAATCTCCCAAAAAAATCCCCCAAAATCCCCAAAAAAAAATCCCCCAAAACTCCCCCGAAGCCACCAAATATCCCTCAAAAAATCCCCTAAAACCCCCCAAAATCCCCCCTAAACCACCTCAAAAATCCCCCCAAAAAACCCAAAAAATCCCCCAAAAACCCCAAAAAAACCCCAAAAACCCCAAAAAACCCCAAAATCCCCCAAAAAATCCCCAAAATCCCCCAAACCTGCGGCCTCGAAGGCGCCGGGCAGCTCCTGGGGCCCGATGGTCCCCGAGCGATCGGGTGTCGAATTGTTTGTACACGCACTGAGGGGAAAAAGCCAAAATTTTGGGGGGATTTTGGGGTTTTTTTTTGGGGTCCCCCCACCCCCAAATCCCCCTCAGCCCCCTCCCCAAAATTTGGGGACCCTCCCGAACCCCAAAAATCCCTCCCCCCATCCCCTTTAAAATCATTAAATCCAAATTTTTATACCCACTCCCTTTAATTCATCCCCCCAAAAATATTTTGGGGTTCCCAACTCCACCCCCAAAAATTTTGGGGTTCCCTAAACCGCCCCCCCTCACGTTTTTTAGGGAGGTTGGAATTGAAGAGGGGAAATTTTGGGGGTCCCACCCCCAAATTTTGGGTTCCTCCCCTCGATTTTGGGGTGTCCCTGATTTTGGGCTCCCACAGAGATTTTGGGGTGGGGTCCCATTTTTTGGGGTGGGTCTCCTCAATTTTGGGGTCTTCCCGGTTTTTGGGATGCCCACCCAGGATTCTGGGGTTCCCACCCCGATTTTTGGGGTTCCCCACCTCGATTTTTTGGGGGGTTCCCCCCCAAATTTTGGGTTCTCCTCCATTTTGGGACCCCCCCCAATTTTCCCTCCTCCCTCCATTTTTGGGGTCCCCTTTCACCCCAAACACCCCAATTTTGGGAACCCATTCCACTTTAACCTCCCACCCCATAATTTTGGGGGTTCCCATCCCAATTTTTGGGGTTCCCACCTCGATTTTTTTGGGGAGTTCCCCCCCAAATTTTGGGTTCTTCTCCATTTTGGGACCCCCCCCAATTTTCCCTCCTCCCTCCCATTTTTGGGGTCCCCTTTCACCCCAAACACCCCCAATTTTCGGATCCCATTCCACTTTAACCTCCCACCCCAAAATTTTGGGGTTTCCATCCCGATTTTTGGGGTTCCCCTCACCACAAATTTTCAATTTTTCTCAATTTTGGGGCTCATTATTTTGGGATCGCCCCAAATTTTCCCTCCACTTTTGGGGTCCCCTTTCACCCCGAGCACCCCCAATTTTGGGATCCCATTCCACTTTAACCTCCCACACCCATAATTTTGGGGTTCCCATCCCAATTTTTAGGGTTCCCACCTCGATTTTTTTGGGAGTTCCCCCCCCAAATTTTGGGTTCTCCTCCATTTTGGATCGCCCCCAATTTTCCCTCCTCCCTCCATTTTTGGGGTCCATTTTCACCCTGAGCACCCCAATTTTGGGATCCCATTCCACTTTAACCTCCCACCCCAAAATTTTGGGGTTCCCACCCCGATTTTTGGGGTTCCCACCTCGATTTTTTGGGGGGTTCCCCCCCAAATTTTGGGTTTTCCTCCATTTCGGGACCCCCCCCAATTTTCCCTCCTCCCTCCATTTTTGGGGTCCCCTTTCACCCCGAGCACCCCAATTTTGGGATCCCATTCCACTTTAACCTCCCACCCCCATAATTTTGGGGTTTCCATCCCGATTTTTGGGGTTCCACTCACCACAAATTTTTCAATTTTTCTCAATTTTGGGGCTCATTATTTTGGGATCCGCCCCCAAATTTTCCCTTTTCCCTCCACTTTTGGGGTCCCCTTTCACCCCAAACACCCCAATTTTGGGATCCCATTCCACTTTAACCCCTCACATCCATAATTTTGGGGTTCCCATCCCAATTTTTGGGGTTCCCATCCCGATTTTTGGGGCGCCCCTCACCCTAAATGTTGGGTTTTCCTCCATTTTGAAGCTCATTTATTTTGGGATCCCCCCCCCCAATTTCGGGGTCCCCTATCACCCTGAGCACCCCAATTTTGAGATCCCATTCCACTTTAACCTCCCACCCCATAATTTTGGGGTCCCCCCGATTGTTGGGACCCCCCAAAAATCAAAATAAAACTTCGGGGTTCTCACCTGCCACTTCTTGATGTTGTTCCAGAGGTACTTGAACTCCTCAAACCCCAATTTCCCGGTGGTGTCGCTCTGGGGGGGGCTCGTCAAGGACATTTTGGGGTTCACACCGGGGACCCCCCCATTTCCCTGCACCCCAAAACCTCTGAAAGATCCCCCAAAAAATCCCCAAAACCCCCCCCAAAATCGCCCCCAAAATTTCGGGGTACGTCCATGACGGCCACCATGCTGCGGCACGTGTCCAGCCCGAATCCGTCCGTCTTCAGGTCGGGATCTGGGGGGGTCAAGGGGGATTTTGGGGGGTCCTGGGGGATTTTGGGGGGTCCCCAAGTTCTGGAGAGCCCCAGAGACCCCTCGGGAGCGTCGGGGGACCCCGAAATGCCCGCCCTGAACCCCGATTTTGGGGGGCACTCACGGCGGGTGACGACCCTGTTGAGGATGTTTCATGAGCTCAGTGGGGCTCACCTCCATGTCCTGGGGGGAAACGGGGGGTCCGGGGGGTGGGGGAACCCCAAATTGTGACCCCAAATCCAAGGGAACCCCAAAATTCTCAGAGAACCCCAAATTCTGACCCCAAATCGTGGGGAAACCCCAAATTCTGATCCCAAATTACGGGGGGAACCCCAAATCCTGACCCCAAGTCATGGGGAAACCCCAAAGTCTGGGGAACCCAAAATCCTGACCCCAAATCCCCATGGAACCCCCAAATCCTGACCCCAAATCATGGGGGACCCCCCAAATCCTGACCCCAAATCATGGGGGACCCCCAAATCCTGACCCCAAATCATGGGAGAACCCCAAATCCCCATGGAACCCCTAAATCCTGACCCACCCCAAATCCGGACCCCAAATGATCAGCGAACCCCAATCATGGGGGAACCCCCAATCCTGATCCCAAATGGTGGAGAACCCATAAAGTCTGCGGAGCCCCAAATCCTGACCCCCAAATCCCCATGGAACCCCCAAATCCTGACCCACCCCAAATCCTGATCCCAAATCATGGGGGAACCCCCAAAATCCTGACCCCAAATGATCAGGGAAACCCCAAATCATGGGGAACCTCCTAATCCTGATCCCAAATGGTGGAGAACCCCAGATCCTGGGGGAACGCAAAAATCCTGACCCCAAATCATGGGGGAACCCAAAAATCCTGACCCCAAATCATGGGGGAACCCCCCAAATCCTGATCCCAAACCTTGGAGAACCCCCAAAGTCTGGGGACCCCCCCAGATCCTGACCCCAGATCCCCATGGAACCATTAGATCCCAGTGACCCCAGTAGACCCCAGTATATCCCAGTGCCCCCAGTGTCCCCAGTGGATCCCAGTAGATCCCAGTGACCCCAGTAGACCCCAGTATATCCCAGTGCCCCCCAGTGTCCCCCAGTGTCCCCAGTGGATCCCAGTATACCCCAGTGGATCCCAGTGTCCCCAGTAGATCCCAGTGCCCCCAGTGTCCCCAGTGGATCCCAATATACCCCAGTGGATCCCAGTGTCCCCAGTAGATCCCAGTGTCCCCAGTGGATCCCAGTGCCCCCCAGTGGATCCCAGTAGATCCCAGTGTCCCCAGTGTCCCCAGTATGTCCCAGTGCCCCCAGTGTCCCCAGTATGTCCCAGTGTCCCCAGTGTCCTGCTCACCTCCCCGGCCAGCTGCGTGAAGAGGCGCCGGAACTGCCGAACCTCCTCGCTCTCGTTGGCATCGACCGTGGAGATGTGGGCACGGGGGGGCTGGGGGGCACCAAGGGGGGCTCAGGGACCCCAATTGGGGACCCCAAATCCGGGGGGGCTCAGGGACCCCAATCGGGGACCCCAAATCCAGGATGGGTCAGGGACCCCAAAATTGGGACCCCCAAATCCAGGGGGGGCTCCGGGACCCCAATTGGGGACCCCAAATCCGGGGGGGGCTCCGGGACCCCAATCGGGGACCCCAAATCCAGGATGGGTCAGGGACCCCAATCGGGGACCCCAAATCCGGGGGGGCTCAGGGACCCCAATCGGGGACCCCCAAATCCAGGGGGGGCTCCGGGACCCCAATCGGGGACCCCAAATCCAGGATGGGTCAGGGACCCCAAAATTGGGACCCTAAATCTGGGAGGGGTCAGGGACCCCAATCGGGGAGCCCAAATCCAGGGGGGCTCCGGGACCCCAAAAACGGGACCCCCAAAGCCGGGGGGGGCTCAGGGACCCCAATCGGGGACCCCAAATCTGGGAGGGGTCAGGGACCCCAATCGGGGACCCCCAAATCCAGGGGGGGCTCAGGGACCCCAATCGGGGACCCCAAATCCAGGGGGGCTCAGGGACCCCAATTGGGGACCCCAAATCCGGGGGGGCTCAGGGACCCCAATCAGGGACCCCAAATCTGGGAGGGGTCAGGGACCCCAATCGGGGACCCCAAATCCAGGGGGGGCTCAGGGACCCCAATTGGGGACCCCAAATCCAGGGGGGCTCAGGGACCCCAATTGGGGACCCCAAATCCGGGGGGGCCAGGGACCCCAATTGGGGACCCCAAATCTGGGAGGGGTCAGGGACCCAAATCGGGGACCCCAAATCCAGGGGGGGCTCAGGGACCCCAATCGGGGACCCCAAATCCGGGGGGGCTCAGGGACCCCAATTGGGGACCCCAAATCCGGGGGGGCTCAGGGACCCCAATCGGGGACCCCAAATCCAGGATGGGTCAGGGACCCCAATCGGGGACCCCAAATCCAGGGGGGCTCAGGGACCCCAATCGGGGACCCCAAATCCAGGATGGGTCAGGGACCCAAATCGGGGACCCCAAATCTGGGGAGGGCTCAGGGACCCCCAAAAACGGGACCCCAAATCCAGGGGGGGCTCCGGGACCCCAACTGGGGACCCCAAATCCAGGATGGGTCAGGGACCCCAAAATTGGGACCCCCAAATCTGGGAGGGCTCAGGGACCCAAATCGGGGAGCCCAAATGCAGGAGGGGTCAGGGACCCCCAAAAATGGGACCCCAAAGCCGGGAGGGGTCAGGGACCCAAATCGGGGAGCCCAAATCCGGGGGGGCTCAGGACCCCAAAATTGGGACCCTAAATCCGGGGGGGGCTCAGGGACCCCAATCGGGGAGCCCAAATGCAGGGAGGGGTCAGGGACCCCAAAAATGGGACCCCAAATCCGGGGGGTGTCAGGGGACCCCAAATGTGGGGCGGGGAGGGAGAGAGAACCCCAAAGCCAGGACCCCAAATCTGGGGGGAATGATGACAGGGAGCCCCAAATCTGGAGGGTAAAGGGGACCCCAAATCTGGGACCTGAAATACGGGACCCCAAATCTGGGACCCCAAATCTGTGGGGTCAGGGAAACCCCAACTCCAGGGGGGACATGGCGGGGGTGACAGGGGACCCCAAACCTGAGACCCCAAATATGGGGGGGACCCCAAATACCGGGGGGGAACAACAGGGAGGGGACCCCAAATATAAGGAGGGGGACACAGGGGCTCAGGGGACCCCCAAACCCAGGCAGGGACAGAGGACCCGAAATCCAGGGTGGGGACAGGGAGGGGACCCCAAATCTGGGGGTCAGGGGACCCCAAATCCACGGGGGAGGGGAGACCGGGGAGGGGACCCCAAATCAGGGGAGGGGACACAGGTTGGGGGGGGTGTCAGGGGCCACCCCCGTGTGTCCCCCAAGGAGGGGGGGGGGGGGGTGTCAGTTGTTGTCACTTACGGGGGGCTCAGGGTTGTAGTGGGCGGCGGCTTCGCTGTGGGGAGGGGGACGGAGGGGTCACCCCAAAGTGTCACCCACCACCCCAAAGTGTCACCCACCACCCCAAAGTGTCACCCACCACCCCAAAGTGTCACCTCCCAACCCAAAGTGTCACCTCCCATCCCAAAGTGTCACCCCCCAATGCCCCCCAAATTCTCCCAATGTCCCCAAATGTCCCCAATCCCCCCAGTGTCCACAACACCCCCAGCGTCCCCAAATGTCCCCAATCCCCCCAGTGTCCCCAGTCCCCCCCAATGTCCCCAATCCCCCCAGTGTCCCCAATCCCCCCAATGTCCCCAGTGTCCTCTGCTCACCTGATGGCGCTGATGACACCCCCTAGGACCCCCAAATGTCCCCAATCCCCCCAATGTCCCCAAATCCCCCAGTGTCCCCCAAAGTCCTTAAAGTCCCCCCCAATGTCCCCCAAATCTCTCAAGTCCCCCAATGTCCCCAGTCCCCCCAATGTCCCCAATCCCCCCAACCCCCGCAATGTCCCCAATCCCCCCAATGTCCCCAAATCCCCCCAACCCCCCAATGTCCCCAGTGTCCCCCCCAATATCCCCACTGTCCCCAATGTCCCCAATCCCCCCAATCCCCCCCTCAGTGCCCCCAATGTCCCCCCAATGTCCCCAGTGTCCCCCCAATATCCCCACTGTCCCCAATGTCCCCTAATCCCCCCAATCCCCCCAGTGCCCCCAATTGTCCCCCCAATGCCCCCAGTGCCCCCCAATATCCCCACTGTCCCCAATGTCCCCAATCCCCCCAATGCCCCCACTGTCCCCAATGTCCCCAATCCCCCCAATGCCCCCAATCCCCCCAATGCCCCCAATGTCCCCAGTGTCCCCCCAATACCCCCAGTGCCCCCAATGCCCCCAATCCCCCCAGTGCCCCCAATCCCCCCAATGTCCCCAGTGTCCCCCCCAATATCCCCAATATCCCCAATGCCCCCAATCCCCCCAATGTCCCCAGTGTCCCCAATCCCCCCAATGCCCCCAGTGCCCCCAATCCCCCCAATCCCCCCAATGTCCCCAATCCCCCCAGTGCCCCCAATCCCCCCAATCCCCCCAATCCCCCCAATGTCCCCAATCCCCCCAGTGCCCCCAATCCCCCCAATCCCCCCAATCCCCCCAGTGCCCCCAATGCCCCCAGTGCCCCCAGTGCCCCCAATCCCCCCAATGCCCCCAGTGCCCCCAATCCCCCCCAATGCCCCCAGTGCCCCCCCTGCTCACCTGATGGCGCTGATGACGCCCCCCAGGACCCCCATGGCCCCCCCCGGCGCCGCCGCCCCCCCCCCCCGCTCAGGAGCCCCCCCAGGACGGAGCCGATGCCCCCCGGGAGCGCCCCCCCCCGCCCCTCCCCCACCGCCGCCGCCCCCCAGCAGCCCCTTCACCAGGAACATGGCGCAAACTGGGAGCACTGGGAGCGACTGGGGGGCACTGGGAGCGACTGGGGGGCACTGGGAGCGACTGGGAGAGCACTGGGAGCTACTGGGAGGCACTGGGGGCCACTGGGGCCACTGGGAGAGCACTGGGAGGGACTGGGAGAGCACTGGGGGAGTACTGGGAAGCACTGGGAGCTACTGGGAGGGACTGGGGGGCACTGGGAGATACTGGGGGGCACTGGGAGAGACTGGAGGGCAACTGAGAGCTACTGAGAGTTACTGGGAGAGCGCTGGGGGGCACTGGGAGTTACTGGGAGCTACTGGGAGGGACTGGGGGGCACTGGGAAGTACTGGAGGGCAACTGGGAGCTACTGGGAGTTACTGGGAGAGCGCTCGGGGGGTACTGGGGAGAGCTGGGAGCTACTGGGAGGCACTGGGAGGTACTGGGAATAACTGGGAGTTAATGGGAGAGAGCTGGGGGGGCACTGGGAGGGTACTGGGAGCTACTGGGAAAGCACTGGGAGCTACTGGGAGGCACTGGGAGGGCTCCGGGGCTGGCTGGGAGGGCACCCGGGGGTAACTGGGAGGGCTCCGGGGTAACTGGGAGGGCTCCGGGGGTAACTGGGAGCACTGGGAGCACCGGGAGCGGCTGCAAGAGAAGGAGACAGCCCCGTTAGCAGACACCGGGGGGTTCCGGAGACCCCCAAACCCCCCCAGACCCTCCGGGGACCCCCTCCCGCGCTCCGGTCCCGGTTCGGTCCCGGTTCGGTCCCGGTTCGGTCCCGTTCGTTCCCAATTTCCGGGACTGGGCGGGGCCGCGCTGAGTCACGGTTTGGGGGGGGGGGGAGGGGAGCACCGGGAGGGTCCCGGGGGGTCCCGGGGGGGATTTGGGGGGTCCCGAGGGGGTCCCAAAGTTCCGGGGGGGGTTCGGTACCTGCGGGAGCGGCGCCGGCCCGGAGCGAGTTCGGAACCGGAACGGGGAAAGGGGCGGGGCCACGGAGGGGGGCGGGAAACGCCCGGGGGCGTGGCCTGTGTGGGGGACACGCCCTGGGAGTGGTCAATCTGAGGGCGTGGCTTAGAGCCGTTCATAGACTCGCAACGGGCGTGGCTAACTACAGGGGCGTTGGCTTTAGAACCTTTACTATAACCCACAACGGGCGTGGCTTATTCTGGAGGCGTGGCTTAGAACCGTTAGTATAACCCACAGTGGGCGTGGTCAACATTTGGGGCGTGGCTTAAAGAGCACATAGCGAGCGCGGTCAAACGTAGGGGCGTGGCCACCGCGTTGATTGACAGCAACACGCCGTCCAACTGAATGGGCGTGGCCAACAAAGTGATTGACAGGTATATCGGCCTCACAGGGGCGTGGTTATGCAGATTAGGGGTGACTATTGAATGAGCGTTGCCTGTGACGGTCATCGCCGCGCGCCGGGACAAGATGGCGGCGCTCGGGGAGGAATTTTTGGGGTCTCCCTCCCCCCCCCCAAGGTTTTCGCCCTCCCCGCCCCCCGTTTTTGGGTTCCTCCCTCCATTCTCCCCAATTTTGGGGTCCCTTCCCCATTTTTAGGTTCCGTCCCTCAAAATCTCATTGTCCTCCCTCCCCAATCCCATTTTTTTGCTGCAAAAATCCCTTTTACCCCCTTTTCCCCCATTTTTCCCAATTTTCCCCATTTTTCCCCACCTCCCCCCCCTTTTTCCCGATTTCCCCCCCCATTTCCCCCCATTTTTTTCCCACTTTTCCCTTTTTCCCCCCATTTTCCCCCCCATTGTCCCCCATTATCTCCCCATTTGTTTTCCCCAATTTTCCTTCATTCTCCCAAATTTTCCCCCCCATTTTTCCTGGTTTTCCCATTTTCTCCCCCATTTCCAGTTTCCCCCCCATTATCTCCCCCCATTTCCTCCCCATTTATTCCCCATTTCCCCCCCCCAATTATTCCAAATTTCCCCCATTTATTGCCCAATAATTCCAAATTTCCCCCCCATTTATTCCCCATCTTCCCCCATTTATTCCAAATTTTTCCCATTTATTTCAATCTTTCTCAAATTTTCCCCCCATTTATTCCCCATTTATTTCCATTTATTCCAATTTTTCTCAATATTCCCATTTCCCCCCCTTTTTCCCGATTTTGCCCCCGTTTATTCCCCATTTATTCCCGTTTTTCCCATTTCCCCCCGTTTTTGCCACATTTTTCCGGTACAAAGGATTTTATTGGTGGCAGAAGCGGCTCCGGGGGGGCCCATGCGGCAGCGGGGGGGGGCACGTTTGGGGACATTTTGGGGACATTTTGGGACATTTTGGGGACATTTTGGGGACATTTTGGGGACATTAAAGCCACTGACACGAGCGCGGGGTGGGGGAGGGGCGTTATTGCTACTGCGGGGGGAGGGGGGGGTGGGGGAGGGGCGGCCCTGGGACCCCTCCCCCACTTCGGGGCCTCTTTTTTGTGGGGAGGGGTCTCGGGAGAGGGAACCAAAAAAAAAACCCCAAAAAATTAAAAAATAAATTTAAAAAAAAAATCGAGATTTTGGGACATCCCCACCCAAAAGAATTCCGGGAAGGGGCGCGGCATCGATTCCCGATATTAAATTAATTAATTAATTAATTAATTAATTCCAGAGGGAACAGCCTCAAGAATTTGGGGGGGGGGGGAAATTCCCTAAAAATATTTTTTGGGGAGTGGGCTTGGCATCGATTTCCCCCCCCCCCCCCCAAAAAATAATCGAGAAATTCCTAAAATTGGCCAAAAAATTGGGATTTGGGAGCTCCAAACGTGGTCTCGACCCCCTTAATTAATTAATTAGTTAAATAATTAATCAGTTCCAGAGTGAACACCCCAAAATTTGGGGGGTGGGGGTGGTGGCCGCTTATCCCCATCGCTGTTTTTGGCAGATTTGGCCCCAAAATTCGAATTTTGGGGGTCTTGGAGGGTCTGGCCCCTCCCCCATCGCTGTTATCAGCAAATTTGGGCCAAAAATCAGAATTTTGGGCAGTCTGGCCCCTCCCCCATCGTTGTTATCAGTGAACGCCCCCAAATTTGGGGTCTCACCCCTCCCCCATCGTTGTTACCAGCAAATTTGGGCCAAAAATCGGAATTTTGGGGTTCTCACCCTTCGTCCATTGCTGTTATCAGCAAATTTGGGCCCAAATTTTGGGGATTTGGGAGATTTGGGGGTCTCACCTCTCCCCCATCGCTGTTATCAGTGAACGCCCCCAAATTTGGGGTCTCACCCCTCGTCCATTGCTGTTATCAGCAAACTTGGGCCCAAATTTGGGGGTTTTGGGAGATTTGGGGGTCTGGCCCCTCCCCCATCACTGTTATCAGCAAATTTGGCCCCAAAATCGGAATTTTGGGGGTCTCACCCCTCCCCCACCGCTGTTATCAGCAAATTTGGGCCCAAATTCGGGGTTTTGGGGGGGGGGGTCTGGTCTGGCCCCTCCCCCACCGCCGTTATCAGCAAATTTGGCCCCAAAATCGGGGGAGGGGCAACGCCCCAAGCCCCGCCCCCACTGTGGAAGGTTCCAGAAGGAACGGCCCGGGGTGGGGGGGGAGGGGTCGGGGGGGGGGGAGGATTGGGGGAGGGGTCACATGACGTCTCCCCGCGTGGGGGAGGGGCACCAAGGCACTGGGTGGGGGAGGGGCGGGGCGGGGGAGGGGCGGGGCGGGGGAGGGGCGGGGTTAGGATTGCATCTCGGCCCGGAGCATCCACGGGAACCAGCAGCAGAACAGCAACCTGGGGACATGGGGACAGTGTGGGGACAGCGTGGGGACATCCCTGGGGACAGCCCTGGGGACATGGGGACAGCCCTTGGGGACAGGGACAGCGTGGGGACATCCCTGAGGACATGGGGACAGTGTGGGGACAGCGCGGGGGACAGCCCTGGGGACATGGGGACAGCCCTTGGGGACAGGGACAGCGTGGGGACAGCCCTGGGGACATGGGGACAGCCCCTGGGGACAGGGACAGCGTGGGGACAGGGACAGCCCTGGGGACATGGGGACAGCCCTTGGGGACAGGGACAGCGCGGGGGACAGCGTGGGGACAGCCCTGGGGACAGCCCTGGGGACATGGGGACAGCCCTTGGGGACAGGGACAGCGTGGGGACAGCGTGGGGACAGCCCTGGGGACATGGGGACAGCCCCTGGGGACAGGGACAGCGTGGGGACATCCCTGAGGACATGGGGACAGTGTGGGGACAGCCCTTGGGGACAGGGACAGCCCTTGGGGACATGGAGACAACCCCTGGGGACAGCCCTTGGGGACAGGGACAGCCCTTGGGGGCATGGGGACAGCATGGGGACAACCCCTGGGCACAGGGGGACAGTGACAGTGACAGCGTGGGGACAGTGTCGGGACAGGGACAGCCCTTGGGGACAGGGACAGCCCTTGGGGGCATGGGGACTGCATGGGGACAACCCCTGGGCACAGGGGGACAGTGACAGCGTGGGGACAGTGTCGGGACAGGGACAGCCCTGGGGACAGGGACAGTGTGGGGACATCCCTGGGGACATGGGGACAGTGTGGGGACATCCCTGGGGACATGGGGACAGTGTGGGGACAGCCCTTGGGGACATGGGGACATGACTTGGGGACCCAGGGACAGTGTGGGGACATCCCCTGGGGACAGGGAAATGGCTTGGGGACAGGCCTTGGGGACAGGGACACCCCGAAGGGACAGCGTGGGGACAGGGCCACCCCTGGGGACAGGGCCACCACCCCCAGGGACAGCGTGGGGACAGGGCCACCACCCCCAGGGACAGCGTGGGGACAGGGCCACCCTCTGGGGACAGGGCCACCACCCCCAATGACAGCGTGGGGACAGGGCCACCCTCCAGGGACAGGCCATGGCATGGGGACAGGGCCACCCTCCAGGGACAGCGTGGGGACAGGGCCACCCTCCAGGGACAGGCCATGGCATGGGGACAGGGCCACCCCAGCAGGGACAGCGACAGTCCCTGGGGACAGGGACACCCCCAAGGGACAGGGCCACCCTCTGGGGACAGGGCCACCACCACCAGTGACAGCGTGGGGACAGGGCCACCCCGCAGTGTCCCCTGTGCCACTGTCCCCACCTGGAGAAGGAGCTCTCGGATGTGATGTCCTTGGGGGTCCGCACGGCCGGGAAGCGCTTGGGCTGTGACACTGCGGGGACACCGGGGGGACACCGGGGGGACACGGGGACATCAGGGACACGGGGACACAAAAGGACACGGGGACGGACACGGGGACATGGGGGGGACATGGGGGGGACATGGGGACAGAGGGACATGGGGGGACATGGGGACAAGGGGGAGACAAGGGGACACAGAGGGACACGAGAGGGACACGGTTACATCATTGTCAACAGCCAATCAGCAGCGCCAACCCTGCCCCGCGCCCCCGTCAGTCAGTGCCTTGCCCCACCCACCTGTCAAACTCTGCCCTGCTCTCCTGTCAATCACTGCCCCACCTTGGAGCCCACCTGTCAATCACTGTCCCACTCACCTGTCAATCACTGTCCCACCCTGTCCCACCCACCTGTCAATCACTGCCCCACCTTGGAGCCCACCTGTCATTGTCACATCCACCTGTCAATCACTGCCACAACACACCCACCCACCTGTCAATCAGCTGTCCCACCCATCCCTGCCCACCTGTCAATCACTGTCCCACCCTGTCCCACCCACCTGTCAATCACTGTCCCACCCTGTCCCACCCACCTGTCAATCAGCTGTCCCACCCATCCCTGCCCACCTGTCAATCACTGTCCCACCCTGTCCCACCCACCTGTCAATCACTGTCCCACCCTGTCCCACCCACCTGTCAATCAGCTGTCCCACCCCACCCTGCCCACCTGTCACTGTCCCACCCTGCCCCACCCACCTGTCAATCACTGCCAAGCCCCGCCCCTCACCTGTGACGGGCTGTGCCTTCTTTTCATTGGTGCCATCCCCGGGCTCCTCCTTGGGACCCCCGACCCTGGGCGGGACACGGGGACAGGGCGTCACCACAGTGTCACCTCGGTGTCACCTGTGACCCCTCTGTGACCTCCCTGTGACCTCCCTGTGACCCCTGAGAGCTTCCTGTGTCCCCTGTGACCTCCCTTGACCCCACTGTCCCCCCCATTTGTGTCTCTCCTGTGTCCCCTCATGTCCCCACATGTCCCCTGTCACCCCCATAGCCCAAGGTCCCCCCATGTCCCCGTGTCCTCCCCATGTCCCCCTGTCCCCACGTCCCTCTGTTCCCTGTGTCCCCCCATGTCCCCCCATGTCCCCGTGTCCCCCCATATCCCAGTGTCCCATGTCCCCTCCACGTCCCCCTCTGTCCCCATGTCCCCACCATGTCCCCATGTCCTCATGTCCCCATCTCCTCCTGATGTCCCCCTGTCCCCACCTTGTCCCCATGTCCCCCCCAAGGTCCCTGTGTCCCCCCAATATCCCCGTGTCCCCCCCGTCCCCGTGTCCCCCCATGTCCCCATGTCCCCCCAATATCCCTGTGTCCTCCATGTCCCCCCCTATCCCAGTGTCCCCTGTCCCTCCCTGTCCCCCCCATGTCCCGTGTCCCCTCCCTGTGCCCCCCATGTCCCCAGTGTCCCCCCCGGTACCTCTGCACGCGGGAGGGGGGTGCGAAGACGCCGTGTTTGGGGGGGCAGGTGAAGTAGCGCACCCCGAAAACGGAGCCGTCGTGTTTGCCCCCGGCCGAGTCCAGCTCCACCCCGAACCAGTACCCTGGGGACAGCAGGGACATCACTGGGGACACTGGGGACACCGGGGACACTGGGGACATTGGGGGCATTGGGGACATTGGGGGGGATTGGGGACACTGGGGACACTGGGGACACTGGGGACACTGGGGACATTGGGGGGATTGGGGGGACATTGGGGGGTTTGGGGACATTGGGGGCATTGGGGACAATGGGGACACTGGGGACAGTGGGGGCATTGGGGACACTGGGGACAGTGGGGGCATTGGGGGGACATTGGGGACATTGGGGGGGATTGGGGACAGTGGGGACATTGGGGACACTGGGGACATTGGGGACATTGGGGACATTGGGGGGACATTGGGGACAGTGGGGGCATTGGGAACATTGGGGACACTGGGGGCATTGGGGGGTTTGGGGACATTGGGGGCATTGGGGGCATTGGGGACAATGGGGACACTGGGGACACTGGGGACACTGGGGACATTGGGGGGACATTGGGGACAGTGGGGACATTGGGGACACTGGGGACAGTGGGGGCATTGGGGGGACATTGGGGACAGTGGGGGCATTGGGGACAGTGGGGACACTGGGGACAGTGGGGACAGTGGGGGCATTGGGGACATTGGGGACACTGGGGACATTGGGGACAGTGGGGACATTGGGGACAGTGGGGGCATTGGGGACACTGGGGGGACTGGGGACACTGGGGACATTGGGGGGACATTGGGGGGACATTGGGGGGATCCCAACCCATGGGGGTCCCGGGGGGGTCTCAGAGGGTCCCATCCCAAGGTGGGAGTCCCATTCTGGGGAGGGGTCTCAGTTTGGGGGAGGGGTCCCATTGTGGGGAGGGGTCCCAACCTGGGTTGGGGTCCAATTTAGGGGAAGGGTCCCACAGTGGGGAGGGGTCCCATTGTGAGGAGGGGTCCCATTTAGGGGAGGGGTCCCATTTAGGGGATGGTTCCCATTTAGGGCAGGGGTCCCATTTAGGGGAGGGGTCCCATTTAGGGCAGGGGTCCCACTGAAGGGATGGGTCCCATTTAGGGGATGGCTCCCATTTAGGGCAGGGGTCCCATTTAGGGCAGGGGTCCCATTTAGGGGAGGGGTCCCACAGTGGGCAGGGGTCCCATTTTGGGCAGGGGTCCCATTTAGGGGAGGGCTCCCATTTAGGGCAGGGGTCCCATTGAAGGGAGGGCTCCCATTTAGGGCAGGGGTCCCATTACGGGATGGTTCCCATTTAGGGGGTGGTTCCCGTTTAGGGCAGGGGTCCCGTTTAGGGCAGGGGTCCCATTGAGGGGATGGTTCCCGTTTAGGGCAGGGGTCCCATTTAGGGGAGGGCTCCCATTTAGGGCAGGGGTCCCACTGAAGGGATGGGTCCCATTTAGGGGATGGCTCCCATTTAGGGCAGGGGTCCCGTTGTGGGCAGGGGTCCCGTTGTGGGCAGGGGTCCCATTGAGGGGATGGTTCCCGTTTAGGGCAGGGGTCCCATTTAGGGCAGGGGTCCCGCTCTGGGCGGGGGTCTCGGTGTCTCACCGGGGGCGAAGTCGGTCCTGCCGTAGAAGCGGGCCCGGCCCTGGCGCTGCCCGGCCACCAGCACCGCGTCCCCCGGGGCCACGCGCCGCCCCTCGCGGTCCAGCCACGCCCCCGCGCGCTTCCGGGACCCTGGGGGCGGGGCCACGCTGACCACACCCACCCGGGACACGCCCATCTCCGCCACACCCTTCCCATACCCACCAATCACAGCTACACCCGCTATAACCACACCCAGCCGCGCCCCCGCCCACTTCCTGGATTCTGGGGGCGGGGGCCTCAGTGACCACACCCACCCCGACCACGCCCACCGCTGCCACGCCCATCCCTTGGAGGATTTTGGGGGGAGTTCAGGGGGTTCCCTCGAGTTTGGGGTGTCCTGTGAATTTGGGGAGGGGGGCTCGCCGGTATTTTGGGGGCTCCCCTCCATTTTTGGGGGTTCTGTAGATTTTGTGAGGGGTCCCCTTTATTTTGGGGGTTCAGGGGATTTTGGGGGTCCCCTGTGTTTTAGGGGGTCCACTCGATTTTGGGAGGGGTCCCCTGAGTTTCGGGAGGTTCCCCCCTCGATTTTGGGGGACTCCCCTCGGTTCTGGAGGTCCCTGGATTTTGGGGGGGGGGCTCTCACGAATTTTGGGGGTTCCCCTGTATTTTGGGGGGGGTCTCCTGTATTTGGGAGGTGGATTTTGGGAGGGGTCCCATTAATTTCAGGGGACTCCCCTCGATTTTGGGGGATCCCTTGTATTTTGGGGTGGTCCCGTGAATTGTGGGGACCTCCCCTCTATTTTGGGGGGGGGGGGGGGTCCCCAGTATTTTGGGGGGGGGGGCCCCTCTGTATCTTGGGGGGGCTTTGCTGTATTTTTGAGGGTGCCCTGTGGATTTTGGGGGGGTCCCCCTGTATTTTTGGGGGTGGTCCTGTGAATTTTAGGGGTTCCATAAATTTTGGGGGGGGGGTCCCCTGTAATTTTTGGGGGGGGATTTTGGGGTGTCCCGGGTATTCTGGGGAGGGGTCCCCTGTAATTTTTGGGGGGGGGTTTTGGGGTGTCCCGGGTATTTTGGGGAGGGGTCCCCTGTAATTTTCGGGGGGGATTTTGGGGTGTCCCGGGTATTTTGGGGAGGGGTCCCCTGTAATTTTCGGGGGGGATTTTGGGGTGTCCCGGTATTCTGGGGAGGGGTCCCCTGTAATTTTCGGGGGGGATTTTGGGGTGTCCCAGGTATTTTGGCGGGGGGGGTCCCCTGTAATTTTTGGGGGGGATTTTGGGGTGTCCCGGGTATTCTGGGGAGGGGTCCCCTGTAATTTTTGGGGGGGGATTTTGGGGTGTCCCAGGTATTTTGGGGAGGGGTCCCCTGTAATTTTCGGGGGGGGATTTTGGGGTGTCCCGGGTATTTTGGGGAGGGGGTCCCCTGTAATTTTTTGGGGAGGGATTTTGGGGTGTCCCGGGTATTCTGGGGAGGGGTCCCCTGTAATTTTCGGGGGGGATTTTGGGGTGTCCCGGGTATTCTGGGGAGGGGTCCCCTGTAATTTTTGGGGGGGATTTTGGGGTGTCCCGGGTATTTTGGGGAGGGGTCCCCTGTAATTTTCGGGGGGGGATTTTGGGGTGTCCCGGTATTCTGGGGAGGGGTCCCCTGTAATTTTTGGGGGGGGATTTTGGGGGTGTCCCGGGTATTTTGGGGAGGGGTCCCCTGTAATTTTTGGGGGGGGATTTTGGGGTGTCCCGGGTATTTTGGGGGGGGTCCCCTGTAATTTTTGGGGGGGGATTTTGGGGTGTCCCAGGTATTTTGGGGAGGGGTCCCCGTACCTCTCTTGTCCTTGCGGGGTTTGTGGGGGGCTCGGGCCGGGGGGTCCCGGGGGGCTCGGGGGGGGGCGACGGCGCCGGGGGCGGCTGCTCCTCGGCCTTGGAGATCTTGGACACCGAGGCGAAGACCCCTGCACCAGTATGGACCCAGTATAAACCAGTATGGACCAGTATAAACCAGTATGGACCGGTATAAACCAGTATGGACCGGTATGGACCAGTATGGACCAGTCTGGACCAGTCTGGACCGGTATAAACCAGTATGGACCAGTCTGGACCAGTTTGGACCAGTATAAACCGGTATAAACCAGTATAAACCAGTAAGGACCAGTATAGACCAGTATAAACCAGTATAAACCAGTATGGACCAGTATGGACCAGCATAAACTGGTACGTACCAGTATAAACCAGTATGGAGCAGTATAAACCAGTTTGGACCACTATAAACTGGTATGAACCAGTATAAACCAGTATGGACCAGTTTGGACCAGTATGAACCAGTACGGACCAATATAAACCACTTTGGACCAGTATAAACTGGTATGGACCAGTTTGGACCAGTATGGACCAGTATGGAGCAGTATAAACCAGTATGGACCAGTGTAAACCAGTATAAACCAGTAAGGACCGGTATAAACCAGTATAAACCAGTATGGACCAGTATAAACCAGTAAGGGACCGGTATGGACCAGTATAAACCGGTAAGGACCGGTATGGACCAGTATAAACCAGTCCAGGCTGTCCTGAGGGGTCTTGGGGGTCCCCAGGGGGTTCCCAGGGGGGTCCCGAGCGTCTCAGAGGGTCCCGAGGGTCCTGGGGGTCCCAAGGGGGTCCTGGGTCTGAGGAGGTCCTGGGGGTCTCAGGGGTCTCAGAGTGGTCCCAGGGGGTCCCAGGGGTCCCAGGGGGTCCCAGGGGGTCCCAGAAGGTCCCATGGGGGTCCCGGGGGGGGGTCCCGGGGGTGGGGGTCCCGTACCGGTTTTGGGGGGGCAGATGAAGTAGCGCACCCCCCCCACGCTGCCATCGTTCTTCCCCTCGGGCTCGTCCAGCTCCACGCCGGCCCACTGCCCGCTGGCGAAGGCCGTGGTGCCGCAGAACCTGAGCGTGCCCACCTGGGGACAGCGGGGACACACCTGAGCCCCGAAAACTGCACCCCAAAATACACAAAAATACCCCAAAAAAACCCCATAACCCCCCAAAATATCCTGATTGCAAAAAACCACAATATTACCAAAAAATCCTAATCCTAAATGCAATCAGAGGCCGTGGTGCTGCAGAACCTGAGCGTGCCCACCTGGGGACAGGGGGGGACACACCTGAGCCCCGAAAACAGCACCCCAAAATACCCAAAAATACCCCAAAATAGCCCAAAAACCCCAATATTACCAAAAAATCCTAATCCTAAACGCAATCAGAGGCCGTGGTGCCGCAGAACCTGAGCGTGCCCACCTGGGGACAGGGGGACAAGGGCTTGGGGTGACACGGGTGTGGCGCAGGTGACATTGGGGTGACACGGGGTGTGGCGCAGGTGACACTGGGGTGACACGGGTGTCCCACCTTGCCTCACCTTGTCCACCAGGTACAGCAGCAGGAGATGACACAGGTGAGCCGGAGTGACACAGGGTGACACGGGTGACATTGGGACGACATGGGTGACATTGGGGTGACACAGGTGACATTGGGGTGACATTGGGGTCTCACCTTTCCATTGTCCAGGCGCACCCTGTCCCCCAGCTGCAGCCCCAGGCACAGCAGCATCAGGGTGCCCGGCAGGTTGTTGTAGTTGGGCAGGGTGACACCGGGGTGACATGGGGTGGGTTTATGGTCACACAGGTGACACAGGTGACACAGGTGACACGGGGGTGACACAGTGACACAGGTGACACCCTCACCTTTCCATTGTCCAGGCGCACCCTGCCCAACCGGGGTGACATGGGGTGGGTTTATGGTCACACAGGTGACACAGGTGACACAGGTGACACGGGGGTGACACAGTGACACAGGTGACACCCTCACCTTGCCGTTGTCCAGGCGCACCCTGTCCCCCAGCTGCAGCCCCAGGCACAGCAGCATCAGGGTGCCCGGCAGGTTGTTGTAGTTGGGCAGGGTGACACGGGGGTGACATGGGATGGGTTTATGGTCACACAGGTGACACAGGGGGTGACACAGGGGGTGACACAGGTGACACCCTCACCTTGCCATTGTCCAGGCGCACCCTGTCCCCCAGCTGCAGCCCCAGGCACAGCAGCATCAGGGTGCCCGGCAGGTTGTCGTGGTTGGGCAGGGTGACACGGGGGTGACACGGGGTGGGTTTATGGTGACACAGTGACACAGGGTGTGACACAGGTGACACAGGGGGTGACACAGGATGTGACACAGGTGACACCCTCACCTTGCCGTTATCCAGGCGCACCCTGTCCCCCAGCTGCAGCCCCAGGCACAGCAGCATCAGGGTGCCCGGCAGGTTGTCGTAGTTGGGCAGGGTGACACCGGGGTGACATGGGGTGGGTTTAGGATAACACAGGTGACACGGGGGTGACACAGGGGGTGACACAGGGTGTGACACAGTGACACCCTCACCTTGCCGTTGTCCAGGCGCACCCTGTCCCCCAGCTGCAGCCCCAGGCACAGCAGCATCAGGGTGCCCGGCAGGTTGTCGTAGTTGGGCAGGGTGACACCGGGGTGACATGGGGGTGGGTTTATGGTCACACAGGTGACACGGGGGTGACACAGGTGACACCCTCACCTTTCCATTGTCCAGGCGCACCCTGTCCCCCAGCTGCAGCCCCAGGCACAGCAGCATCAGGGTGCCGGGCAGGTTGTCGTAGTTGGGCAGGGTGACACCGGGGTGACATGGGGTGGGTTTAGGATAACACAGGTGACACAGGGGGTGACACAGGGTGTGACACCCTCACCTTTCCATTGTCCAGGCGCACCCTGTCCCCCAGCTGCAGCCCCAGGCACAGCAGCATCAGGGTGCCCGGCAGGTTGTCGTAGTTGGGCAGGGGTGACGCGCGGCAGGCTGCAGCTCAGCGGCACCGCGTCCAGCAGCAGCCGCCGCAGCTCCCGCGCCGCCTCGGCCGCCTCGGCCCGGTCCAGCGCCATGTCCGTGGGGTCCGGCACCACCTCGGCCGCCACCTGGCCCTTGCTGTTCTGGGGGGACAACGGGGGCGCGTCCCTCAGGTGGCCACGGGTGGCCCTTGGTGGCCTCAGGTGGCCCCATGGCTCCCCAGAGGAACCCAAGGGTGTTTTGGGTACCCGGAGGGTTTTGGTGGCACCAAAACTGCTCAGGAACCCCCAGTGGGTCCTCAGGACCCCTAAAACCCCCCAGGACCCCCAAATCCCTCAGGATCCCCCAATCTGGTGGCCTCAGGTGGCCCTTGGTGGCCTCAGGTGGCCCCGCAGCTCCCCAGAGGAACCCAAGGGTTGTTTTGGGTACCCGGAGGGTTTTGGTGGCACCAAAATCCCTCAGAAATCGCTCAGAATCACCAAAATCACATCCACTGTGTCCCCAGGACCCCCAAAACCCCCCAGGACCCCCAAAACCCCCCAGGACCCCCAAATCCCTCAGGATCCCCCAATCTGGTGGCCCTTGGTGGCCCCGCGGCTCCCCAGAGGAACCCAAGGGTGTTTTGGGTACCCGGAGAGGTTTTGGTGGCACCAAAATCCCTCAGAAATCGCTCAGAATCACCAAAATCACACCCACTGTGTCCCCAGGACCCCCAAAACCCCCCAGGACCCCCAAAACCCCCCAGGACCCCCAAATCCCTCAGGATCCCCCAATCTGGTGGCCACGGGTGGCCCTTGGTGGCCTCAGGTGGCCCCATGGCTCCCCAGAGGAACCCAAGGGTGTTTTTGGTACCCGGAGAGGTTTTGGTGGCACCAAAATCCCCGATCACCCCCAAATCCACAAATCCCCCCAAATTCCTGATCGCCCCCAAATCCCAAAGTCCCCGAAACCTCCGAATCCCCCCAAAAATCCCCCAGCCCCCCAAATCCCTGATCACCCCCAAATCCCCCCAAATCCCTGAGGCCCCCAAACCCCACCAAATCCCCTCAAAATCCCTGATCCACCCCAAAATCCCCCAAATCCCCCCAAATCCCTGAGGCCCCCAAATCCCCAAATCCCACCAAATCCCCCCAAATCCCCGATCATTCCCAAATCCCCTCAAAATCCCTGATCCGTCCCAAAATCCCCCAAATCCCCCCAAATCCCCCCAAATTCTTGATCACCCCAAATCCCCGAGCCCCCCAAATCCCCCCCCCCAAATTCCTTATCATCCCCAAATCCCCAAAAATTCCTGATCACCCCCAAATCCCCGGGCCCCCCAAATCCCCAAGCCCCCCAAATCCTTGATCACCCCCCAATTTCCCCCCAAATCCCCGAGCCCACCCGAAGCCCCCCCGACCCAAATTGAGCCCCCAGACCCCCCGATACCCTGAGGGCGGGGTCGGCGCCGTGCTCCAGCAGGCAGCGCACCGCCCCCAGCCCCAAATCCCCAAAATTCCCCCAAAACCCCCAAATTCCCCCCAAATCCCAGAGTCCCCCCCAGAGCCCCCCGACCCAAATTGAGCCCCCAGAGCCCCCAAAATCCCCCATACCCTGAGGGCGGGGTCGGCGCCGTGCTCCCAGCAGGCAGCGCACCGCCCCCAGCCCCAAATCCCCAAATTCCCCCCAAAACCCCCAAATTTCCCCCAAATCCCAGAGTCCCCCCAAAGCCCCCCGACCCAAATTGAGCCCCCAGACCCCTCGCATACCCTGAGGGCGGGGTCGGCGCCGTGCTCCAGCAGGCAGCGCACCGCCCCCAGCCCCAAATCCCCAAATTCCCCCCAAAACCCCCAAATTTCCCCCAAATCCCAGAGTCCCCCCAAAGCCCCCCGACCCAAATTGAGCCCCCAGACCCCTCGCATACCCTGAGGGCGGGGTCGGCGCCGTGCTCCAGCAGGCAGCGCACCGCCCCCAGCCCCAAATCCCCAAATTCCCCCCAAAACCCCCAAATTTCCCCCAAATCCCAGAGTCCCCCCAAAGCCCCCCGACCCAAATTGAGCCCCCAGACCCCTCGCATACCCTGAGGGCGGGGTCGGCGCCGTGCTCCAGCAGGCAGCGCACCGCCCCCAGCCCCAAATCCCCAAATTCCCCCCAAAACCCCCAAATTTCCCCCAAATCCCAGAGTCCCCCCAAAGCCCCCCCGACCCAAATTGAGCCCCCAGACCCCTCGCATACCCTGAGGGCGGGGTCGGCGCCGTGCTCCAGCAGGCAGCGCACCGCCCCCAGCCCCAAATCCCCAAATTCCCCCCAAAACCCCCAAATTTCCCCCAAATCCCAGAGTCCCCCCAAAGCCCCCCGACCCAAATTGAGCCCCCAGACCCCTCGCATACCCTGAGGGCGGGGTCGGCGCCGTGCTCCAGCAGGCAGCGCACCGCCCCCAGGCACAGGTTGGAGGCCGCGATGTGCAGCGCGGTGCCGTGGCTGAAATCGCTGCAGGTCGAGTGAAGAACTGCGGGGAAATTCGGGGAGAAGCGGGGGGAAACTGAGGCACGGGGGACCCCAAAAATCGGGGGGAGAGGTTGGAGATCGAGGGGGGATGCTAAAAAGAAACGGGGACCCCCAAAAATCGCGGGGGGAAACTGAGGCACGGCAAAGGGGGGAAGATCAAAAGCACTGAAAGCAGAGGGGAAACTGAGGCACGGGACATTGGGGGGACCCCAAAATCACCAAATGTGGGGGGGAAACTGAGGCACGGGGGACCCCAAAAATCGGGGGAGGGGTTGGAGATGGAGGGGGATGCTAAAAAAGCAACGGGGACCCCAAAAATCGCGGGGGAAACTGAGGCACGGCAAAGGCGGGAAGATCAAAAAACAGCAAAAGCAGAAGGGAAACTGAGGCACGGGGCAGGGGGGGACCCCAAAATCACCAAACGTGGGGGGGAAACTGAGGCACGGGGAGCCCCAAAAATCGGGGGAGGGGTTGGAGATGGAGAGGGGGGTCCTGAAAAGCAATGGGGACCCCAAAAATCCGGGGGGAAACTGAGGCACGGCAAAGGGGGGAAGATCAAAAGCACTGAAAGCAGAAGGGAAACTGAGGCACGGGGCACGGGGGGGACCCCAAAATCACCAAATGTGGGGGGGGGAAACTGAGGCACGGGGGACCCCAAAAATCGGGGGAGGGGTTGGAGATGGAGGGGGATGCTAAAAAGAAACGGGGACCCTAAAAATCCGGGGGGGAAACTGAGGCACGGCAAATGGGGGGACGACCCCAAAACCACAAAAAGCAGGAGGGAAACTGAGGCACGGGGGGGGACCCCAAAATGACAGACCTGGAGCAGGGTCGGGATGAACTTTGCGGGGGGGGGGGGGGGGGTCCCTGACCCTCAGTGAGGGTTTGGGGGGTGTCCCTGTTGCTATGGGGGTTCGGTTTGGATTTTGGGGGTTCGGTTTGGATTTTGGGGTGCCGATCCCGGTTTTTGGGGTGCCGCCGCCCTCGGCAGGGTGCGGATCAGCTCGGGTTGGGTGGGTTTAGGGGGGGTCACTCAGGGTTCGGGGGGTTCACTGCCGATATGGGGGGTTCAGTTCGGGTTTGAGGGGCTCGATCCCGATTTTTGGGGTGTCATTTGGGATTTTGGGGTTCATTCCCGATTCTTGGGGTGTCACCCTCACCTCGGGGCGCCGCCACCCAGAGCAGTGCTCTGATGAGCTCGGGCACGTCGAGGTGAGGGGGTCCCTGAGCCTCGCTGGGGTTTTGGGGTGTCCCTGTTGCTATGGGGGTTCAGTCGGGATTTTGGGGGTTCAGTCGGGATTTTGGGGTGTCAGTTTGGATTTTGGGGGTGTCAGTTTGGATTCTGGGGGTGTCATTTGGGATTTTGGGGTTCATTCCCGATTTTTGGGGTGTCACCCTCACCTCGGGGCGCCGCCACCCAGAGCAGGGTGCGGATGAGCTCGGGCACGTCGAGGTGAGGGGGTCCCTGAGCCTCACTGGGGTTTTGGGTGTCGTTCGGGGTTTGAGGGTGTCAGTTCGGGTTTGAGGGGTTCAGTCGGGATTTTGGGGTGTCAGTTTGGATTTTGGGGTGTCATTCGGGGGTTTGAGGGTGTCAGTTCGGGGTTTGAGGGGTTCAGTCGGGATTTTGGGGGTTCAGTCGGGATTTTGGGGTGTCAGTTTGGATTTTGGGGTGCCCCCCTCACCTCGGGGCGCCGCCGCGCGGAGCAGGGTGCGGATGAGCTCGGGCACGTCGAAGTAGGCGGCGTAGTGCAGCGCGTTCATGTGCGTCCAGCGGCTGCGCAGACCCGCGTCCCCCCCCAGGGCCAGCAGCCGCTGGGACAGACGGACGGCGGCCGCGGGGTCACCTGGGGACAGACGGACATTGGGGGCAATGGGGGGAATGGGGGGGGGATTGGGGACATTGGGGGGATTGGGGACATTGGGGACATTGGGGACATTGGGGACATTGGGGGGATTGGGGACATTGGGGGGGCATTGGGGACATTGGGGACATTGTGGGGATTGGGGACATTGGGGGGATTGGGGACATTTGGGGACATTGGGGACATTGGGGACATTGGGGACATTGTGGGGATTGGGGACATTTGGGGACATTGTGGGGACTGGGGACACCCTGCTGGGACAGATGGACAGAGACTGTGGGATCATCTGTGGACAGACGGACAGCACTGGGGACAGTGGGGACACTGGGGGGATTGGGGACATTTGGGGACATTGGAGGGAGTGGGGACATTGGGGACATTGGGGACATTGGAGACAACCCGCTGGGACAGACAGACGGCAGCCACGGGGTCACCTGCAGACACACGGACACCATTGGGGACATTGGGGACACTGGGGGGATTGGGGACATTGGGGACATTGGGGACATTGGGGACAGTGGGGACATTGGGGACATTGGGGACAGTGGGGACATTGGGGACACTGGGGACATTGGGGACATTGGGGATAGCCCGCCTGGACAGACGGACAGAGACTACACAGTCACCTGCAGGACACACGGACACCATTGGGGACACTGGGGACACTGGGGGATTGGGGACATTGGGGACATTGGGGACAGTGGGGACATTGGGGACACTGGGGACACTGGGGACATTGGGGACATTGGGGGCATGGATGGACATGGACACCCTGCCCGGACAGACGGACATTGAGGACAGTGGGGACATCTGGGGACATGGATGGACAGCGAAACCCCAGTGGGACAGATGGACAGGGTCACCTGGGGACAGACAGACATTGGGGACATTGGGGACACCATGGGGACACCCTGGGGACACCCTGGGGACATTGAGGACACCCTGGGGACACCGTGGTGGCCCTGTCCATGTCACCCACCCACACTGTGGACACCTGGGGTTACAGAGAGCCAGGACAGATGGACACTGGGGACACCTTGGGGACATTGGGGGACATTGGGGACACCCTGGGGACACCCTGGGGACATTGGGGGACACCGTGGTGGCCCCGTCGCTGTCACCCACCGACGCCGTGCGCGCCGGCCTTGCAGGCGTAGTGCAGCAGGGTCATGTCCGTCAGTCCGTCCCTGTCGTCCACGTGGCACCCGCGGCGCAGGATCTGCGGGGACACCGGGACGTCACGGTGCCACCAGTGCCACCAATGTCACCAATGTCACCAATGTCACCCCAGGGACACCGGGGACGTCACAGTGCCACCAGTGCCACCAATGCCACCCCAGGAACACCGGGATGTCACAGTGCCACCAGTGCCACCAATGTCACCCCAGGGACACCGGGGACGTCACGGTGCCACCAATGTCACCAATGCCACCCCAGGGACACCAGGGACAACCCAGGGACAACCCAGGGACACAGGGACATCCCAGTGCCACCCCAGGGACACCAGGGACAACCCAGGGACAACCCAGGGACACAGGGACATCCCAGTGCCACCCCAGTGCCACCAGGGACAACCCAGGGACAACCCAGGGACACAGGGACATCCCAGTGCCACCAGTGCCACCAGGACAACCCAGGGACACAGGGACATCTATCAGGACCCCCCAGACCCCCTGAGGAGCCCCCAGATTTCCCCCTGAGGAGCCCCCAGACCCCCGTTTTGCCCCCGTTTCCCACCTCGTTGCCGATGACGTCCACGCCGTGCTGCACCTGCGGCCCCCAAACCCCCTCGGGACCCCCCAAACCCCCTCAGAACCCCCCCAAACTCCCCCCTAGGACCCCCAAAACCCCCTCAGGGACCCCCCAAACTCCCCCCTAGGACCCCCCAGACCCCCTCAGGACCCCCCGAACCCCCGTTTCCCACCTCGTTGCCGATGACGTCCACGCCGTGCTGCACCTGCAGCCCCCAAACCCGCTCAGGACCCCCCAAACCCCCTCAGAACCCCCCCAAACTCCTCTAGGATCACCCCAGGACCCCCTCAGGACCCCCCAAACCCCCTCAGGACCCCCCAAACTCCCCCCTGGGACCCCCCAGACCCCCTCAGGAGCCCCCAAACCCCCTCAGGACCCCCCAAACTCCCCCCTAGGACCCCCCAGACCCCCTCAGGACCCCCCAGACCCCCTCAGGACCCCCCAAACCCCCCGTTTCCCACCTCGTTGCCGATGACGTCCACGCTGTGCTGCACCTGCGGCACCCACTGGCGCAGGATGGCGAAGAGCTGCGGCACCGTGGTGCGCGGGTCCAGCAGGATCTCCCGGCACCGCCGCGTCGTTGGGGTCGAAGAAGGTGAAAGCTGGGGGGCGGAAACGGGGGGGACACCGGGGGTGGCACCCCGAAATCGCCGGACGCGGAATAACGGGGAAATAACCCACCCCAGAGTGGTTTTGGGGCACTTTTGGGGGGTCCCCATGGGGATATCTGTGACCTGGGGGGGTCTGGGGGGGGTCGTTGTCACTTGTGGGAGGGTTGTTGTCATCCGGGGGGACACCGGCGGGTGGCACCCCGAAATCGCCGGACGCGGAATAATGGGGACATAACCCGCCCCAGAGTGTTTTTGGGGCACTTTTGGGGGGTCCCCATGGGGGTCTTTGTGCCCTGAGGGGGTCGTTGCCCACTAGAGGGGGGGTCTATGTCCATTGGGGTCCCTTTTCGGGGGTCCCTTTTTGGGGGTCCCTTTTTGGGGGGTTCCTTTTTGGGATCCCTTTTTGGGGGTCCCTTTTTGGGGGGTCCCATTTTGGGGGTTCCTTTTTGGGGGTCCCTTTTTGGGGGTCCCATTTTGGGGGTCCCATTTTGGGGGTCCCTTTTTGGGGTCCCATTTTGGGGTCCCTTTGGGGGTTCCATTTTGGGGGTCCCATTTTGGGGGGGTCCCATTTTGGGAGTTCCCTTTTTGGAGTCCCATTTTGGGGGTCTCTTTGGGGGTCTCTTTGGGGGTCCCTTTTCGGGGTCCCTCTCTGGGGTCCCCCCTGCCCGTGGTGGGCGTGGTCGCGGTGATTTGGGGCGGGGTCTCACCGTAGTCCTTGGGCAGGGGCGCGGGGGCCGCGGGGTGCACCATCGGCTTCTTGCGCCGCTCCACGGCCGGGCTCGGGGGGCTCGGGGGGCTCGGGGGGCTCGGGGGGTCGGGGGGCGGCGCCCCCCCCGCCGGGGGGTCCCCCCCGCGCTCCTTGGTCATGGCGAGCCTGGGGGGGGGGGGACACGGGGGGGTTTGGGGGGGTCTGGGGGCGTCTGGGGGGGCTGGGACCCCCCCCCCCCTTTGGGGTGATGGGGATGGGGGTGAGGGAATGGGGAGGGGGCAACGGGAATGGGAATGAGGAGGGGGCAACAGAAATGGGAATGGGGAGGGGGCAACAGAAATGGGAATGGGGAGGGGGCAACAGAAATGGGAATGGGGAGGGGGCTCCGGGATTGGGAATGGGGAGGGGGGCAACAGAAATGGGAATGGGGAGGGGGCAACAGAAACGGGAATGGGGAGGGGGCTCCGGGATTGGGAATGAGGAGGGGCAACAGAAACGGGAATGG
>JAKDEW010001280.1:0-29603 GCA_021963965.1 Artemisiospiza belli | reverse complement strand
AAGGTTAAAAACTGAGCTTGACAGATGCCAGCACAGTAGAAAAGTTAAACAAAGCCAACTTTGTTTAGCTGGGATGGATCAAGGAAGCCCAGCAGTGTAAAAATTTTTAAAGGTTCTCAGTGTCTGGCGTTCCAATTGGAAAAGGATGGAACCTGGCCTCTAGCCCATATTTTGAGGTGCATCTGTGTAATGAACATCTGCCTGCAATTAAGCTATTTGCATTTGTCTGGGAGAGACAGGGCAGAAGTTTATTGCTAACTGCAAGAATACCTGTTAAATCTAAGGTCATAGGATTTGGACCATGCTATGAAGCCCTGTTTGATTCTACTCTCCTTACACTGCACTTGGAGAGATAGCCACAATCACAGGTGGGCTGAGTGGGAAAAAAGAAGTTATTATGCTCACATGATGTCTTGCTGTGGGATGTCTGGGTGGGAGTGCTGCGGTCAGGCCTGCCCAGAGCCAGGACTGCAAGAATGACTAGGGTGAGTGGTTTTTGGTCCTTCCAGAGGGAAAATGGTGTCTGAAGGCAATCAATACAGGCTCGGCCTCCAGCCTGGCAAAGGGATCCATTGGCTGGGTCTGAGTAAGTAATGTCATCTGGCGCCAAAGTGTAAGGGCAGGCCACTGAATCGCTTCAGAGAGCTCTTCTCAGGAATGTTTCAGGCAGAGAACAACATCTGAGAGCAATGTTTGACCTTGACACAGGGCATCGGGCTCTGACAGGAGCCTTGGTTCCAGGGGAGGGGTCCTGCAAAGCAATAGAAAAGTAAATAAGAATTGAAGGGCACTGCTGTGCAAGCTGTCTTCCTCTGGCTCCTGGAGAAAGTCCAGGGCTTTGCCATAGAGGGATACCATAGAGAGATCTCCCAAGCAAAGGAATTTCCTCTGCAGACTGGTAGCACCTGGAACATGGGGAAACATGGTAGTAGCCATACTGTGTCTGGGTGCCTTAGTGCTAGTCCTGGTCATCTTTCCAGTATTTAATTAGAGACAGCATTGAAAACAGCATGCTGGTCTTTGCTGCTGAAATGAACAGGCGGCTGCCAAGTAGGCAAAGATCACTCCACCAGTGATCTTTGGTGTGATCACTTCCAGGACACTTATAACACATTCACACCTGATACGGAGTAAGGCACTCCTTGGGGAATCCTGTCTGTCTCTGAAAGGATTCCATCTGCCACACTGGAGAAGAAAGCAGAAAAGATGGAGGGTTGGGGAGAGAAAAGATATTCTATTTTCCTTCAGGGATGTAGAAAAGCAGTGACTGCCAGGCACAAAGTTCTTCCCACAGTCTCTGTCAGCTACCACTGTAACAAAAACGTTTGCTGACCTAGATCAGAGTCCAAGTATTAGGGTGGGAATTGTGCAGCACAAACCATTGAACAAGATCTTTGAGGGTGTGTCTGGGCAGTGAGCCACAGCTTTGTGACCATGGATGTCCCTCCTGGGACAATGCACACTGTGCCCTTCAGTGTCCTGGGTGCAGCCATTCAGAACTGCAAGTGGGACACATGCCTTAGGGCCATTTCAGGGAGCTGAACCATGGGGAGGCCCTACTCCAAGAGCCAAGCCCAGATGCAGCCTTGATAAATCCCCCATCTCACTTACATGACACACAAAATCCAATGAGCAAATTCATTACCTGAACCAGACATGTACAAAAGCACAGACACTGCCTGTGAGTCACCTGCTATTCCTGACTTTGATAAATCCCCTGAAATGCTGGTGACATGTTAATACCAAACCATTTGAAGCAATGACTGATGCCTCCCATACTCTTTTCTCAGCTCCAGCTTCTGAAAGACTATATGTAGCATGCCAAAAGAAGGGGAAATGTAACAAAGCCTGATGAACTCATCCATGCCTTTTTATAGGAAAAACAAAGTAGTGTTTTTTTCTGCTTTCTCATTGCGACATCTGATGATTATGGAGATCTGTATAGAGGCAGCAGTGGCAGGGCAAGGCAAACAGGTGTTTGCCTCCTTTGCCTGCACAGATCATGCACAGCTCTCAGGTGAGTGTGTGTGATTCCCACTAAAGCAGTGTGAACCAGCCTGTCCCAGGCAAAATTACAGAACCTCCTTTTCCCATTTTCCCACAGCATATGCCTACAAATCTGACCACAGCAGAGCTTTGTCTTGGGTTGTCCATGTCCAGGCCACTTGGTGCTGGCCAGGCCCAGCTTCCTCCTGCTGTGGAGAAAAGATTATTCCCAAAGCCCCACGGTATTGACATTCATTGACCAACTTCACAAACACTTTTTCACAACAGACTCAGACTTCACTTCCCATAGCAGCCTTGCATCTTGACCCAGGCTTTTAAATCAGCCACACAGACAGTACCCTAGTATGGAAGAAAAAATTCTGCCAGAGGCTATTTATTTCACAACTTTCTCTTACAGCACTTGAAAGTTTTGAATAGACAGAGAATATGCAAAAGATAACACATAGCCTTAAGTTCCTGCTTCTTTATAAGCTGATGATATGGACAAGCGTAAGCAGAAGATATTTTGGTTTGAAAATGCGTCCATTTTTCTTGATGCCCTGCAAAAGCTTGAGGCCTCTAGCTTGGCCACAATCCCATGCTCCACCCAGCAATTTAAGATGTTTGGAACAGAACAGGGAGATGAAGCAGACCCCTTTGCCACATTCAAGAAGAGGCCATGGTTGGGTTTGAATCTGTGCTGTCACCTGGCAGGACCACTGCAAACCACCGTGTGTGCGGTGGCTTTGCTTTCTTCAAAAATAGGTGTGATTCTTTCCAAGAATCAGTACAAACTAGTGAGCTGTTCAAAACACTGCTTACAAGTGAGACGTAAGCAGAACACTGTTCTTCCTGTACCTCCTACGCAGGTGCGAATTGCATCTAGCTCTCCTATAACTAGAATCATGAATGTGCGATGGAAATTTAGGCTGCTAATGAGAACAACAGGAACCAGAGAGTGCGTGCTATAATTTTAGCTCATTGCCTCTATTGAATCACCTCCAACGCAACCAGCATCACATGTTGCATTAAGCAATGGCAGCGCCACCCGGTCATAACATAATTTAGTCAATTGAAAGTAAAAATCTTGCTACATAGACCTCATGGGGCATGTGCAGTTACATGTCTAAAGGATGGTTTTTTCTTCTTCCTGAAGCTACGCAGGCTCAGAAACATGGAGAGTTTTAAATGACTGCTATGGAAAACTGATTTAAGCTTGCTTTCAGGAAGTAAATTCATTTATGAAAGAAATTATTTTCCCTAAATACTGAAAATGTGTTGTCTAACGTGAAAACAAGCTGAAAGCCAAAAACATGCACATTTGTGGGCATAAGAAGTATTTTTCTTCTTCCTTTTTTTATTCTCTATTGAGATCTCCACCTTTTAGCAGCTCCTGCAATAGGAAAACATGTGAGGTTTTCCAGCCCAGCAGTAACAGTGGGAAGCTGAGCACATTGCCTTGAGATGTGATTCGTGTTTCAGAGGTACTGGTCGAGGTTGTCATGCTGAGGAATATAAAAGAGCCCTGACCTGTGTTCGAATGTGCTTGTGGTGATAAAACCAGGCTGCACTGCTCCAGGAACTTGAAGGATTTTCAGCTTTAGAGTGATAGTGTCAGAAAAAATTATTCAGTGTTTTAAGAGTGTTTATTTCGTGCCCTTATGTATTCAAACTGTGGGGTTTTTTGATAGCATAGGTGAATAGCAAGTGACTCATAAATGCCTGTTTTAAAGAAGGTCTCTAGTTAGCATGTCACATATGAAACAAGCAACATGTGAATCCACTGGCGACAGCCAGTGACAGGATCTGGTGGGGAAGGAAGCTGTCAGTCCTGGGGAGACAAGCACTGTAGCTAAGTGGAGGCAGGAATTCTTTGTGGGTTTGGTGTCATTAAGCTAAGAAGAGCCATAATCTCCCACTCCCCTCTCCTTTACTACATGTAGTTACTTAAAGCAGTTTGACTAAAAACAAGATCATCTGGTATTATATTCAATTACTTGGATACTTTTCTTTTAAGCTCTTATTCCAAACTGCTTTATCTTTCTTTTGAAGATGCTGCTTATTCTGAAGAGACTTCTTTCTCTATAGGGCAATTTTTGTCAGAGCTGGACTGACAGGCTTCTCAGCTCCAATGTTATTCATTCTTTCACTAATCATAATTTTCAAAAGTGAAGTTCGCTTATATGCAGGAGCTCTGTCTGAGCTGGTAAAACAGGAAAGCTCCTGGGTGTCTGAGCAGGGGCTCAAGGGTGCTGCTGAGGACGAGGAAGTGCCACCTCAAGCCCCTACAAGAGACATTGCCAGGTTTCCCTGCTGAGGGAGGAATCAGTCAGTGCATCTGTCACAGAGCAGCCCAGCAGCCCCTTAGAGCAGGTTTCCTTTGCATTAGGAGCTTGTGAGCATGGTCAACACCCCCTGAATGTGCCGAGCATTTCTGCGTGGGAAAGAGAGGGGTCTTTGAGGACCTCAAACTAAGTAACAGCACAGTGACACTGGGGGCTCCTAGAAAGCCTTGCTGCTCTGCAAGAGAGCCACAAGTAAGCATATGCAGGTAATGCTTTGGTGTAAATGGTCCTGGGAAAAGAAATGGATGGTGCAGGTACCTGATTTTATGCTCTATGGCATAGAGGAGAGCCAACAGACCTTTGAAAAGGAGTACCAATGTGGTTGTTTCTGGCAGACCAGAGACATCATATGAGACCACCAATACCTTCAGCTTTTTCTGAAATTATCATCCATGGACACCTGTCTGAAAAGCTGCTCTCTCTCTGCATCCCTCTTTGGTTTTGCACAGGCTTTGGCAGCACCTCTTCAGAGCTCAGCTTTTGATCCTCTCCTCTCCTCTCCTCTCCTCTCCTCTCCTCTCCTCTCCTCTCCTCTCCTCTCCTCTCCTCTCCTCTCCTCTCCTCTCCTCTCCTCTCCTCTCCTCTCCTCTCCTCTCCTCTCCTCTCCTCTCCTCTCCTCTCCTCTCCTCTCCTCTCCTCTCCTCTCCTCTCCTCTCCTCTCCTCTCCTCCTCCTTTTCTGTGACTGTGCTCTCTGGCCATCGACAAAGGCACTCCTGCAGAAACAGATTATGCTCCCACTTCAGATGTGGTTACCAAGTCCAGCACATTTTTATGGTTTTCCAGTTTCTTGGAATCACTGGGCCATGTTGCAGTATTCTGCGCAGTCACTAATGGGCCTCCACATTTCTGGTTCTGCACCAAAGTGTTCTTCACCCAGCATTAGGGCAGGCAGCAGGGCAGCAGCTGACCCCATGAGAGCGCTGGTGCTGTCCCTGGGGCTGGTCTGCTGCAGGGACTACCAGCAGGCTTAAAAGGTCCCTCATCAAATACAGGTGCAGCACACAGGTGTGAATAACTACAGGTTACACAATATTTGGCTCTGATCATCCTGCCCTCCCTGTCCTGCAAAGCTCTGCTTCCCCTTGAGAAGGGCACCAGGGCAGCATCTTCAAAAAGAATCAGCAACAGAGCTTCTTGGTAGGAAAGATAAGATGCTTTCATGGTCTCAAATTGCATCCATGCCCTCTGTTTCAGCTTTTCTTACTGTTTTCACTTTTCACCCAGTGTCCACAAATATTCAAAATCTTTTCTGAACCTGTTACTTCCTAATTCTTATGTGGCATTTCCTCCACCCAAACACTTAATACCTGGCTTTATTCCTTTCCAGATGTCTCAGTAAGGTCTAAATTTACAACCTCTGCCATACTGCCTCTTACAGTTGCAAGCCCCTTTCCCTGTCTGACAGCTGTGACCCTGCGCTGCTGTGGGACCTCCCCAGTCAGTTTAAACTGAGGAAGAGAGAGAGAGAGTGGAAGCTGTAGGAGATGCAAGAACCAGGGTCTGTTGGGAGCAGGGATGAGTCTTCCCAGGCTGCTCTTGGCCTGCTGGGAAAGCATGATGTTTTTAACACTCTCTCTCCCTCAGACACAATTCAGAGACAAAGCCTTGGCCAGTAGAGCAAGCAAATGGCAGCCAAGACAAGGCAGGGGCATAAGAGAGTGAACGTGGGCATGGAAAGTCCCTCGGCAGGTCACAGCAGCCCTCCAGATGAAAAGCCACTGCAGACCCAACTCATGCCTCAAATGAGTTGCTCTATCTCCGTTTCTGGGGTTTTATCTTCCTGTTTTTAGTGCTTCATGCTCTTGTGAGCAATGATTACTGACATTGCTATATAAATTAGAGCTGAAGTATTTCTCCTAATTGCTTTCTGCAGGCATATTAAGGCAGAATACGGTGATCTGAGAACACAGGCCCCGCACAGCAAAGCTGTCTGAGGGCTGAGTACTGTGCCAGAATGTCTCCCTTAGGAAAAAAAGGATTATAGAAGGAGTCGCATCTTTAAATGGGAAGGGGAAGATTGGGAGGGAGAAACACATGGCTTTAGAAGGCATTGAATGGAACATAAATTCTGACCTCCATTCCCACTCCATGTGCAAATTTTTGGGCAGCAGCATTGGCAGTGCCCTTTCCCTCAGCCATCCTCCCTTCCAGTTAGTCACAAAGGGCAAGAACACATATTCCTTCCCTAAAACCCTCAGAAATCAGATTGGCATCCTTTCCAGCGGTGATGACTCTGGAAGGCAACACTGGGATTCATGCTTTGCTTGTGGCTTTCTTAAGAGATATTGCTGCATTGTACACAAGAGAGGCTGAGAGGGCGCAGCACCAGGGACCACACGAAGGGAATCTCTGTGTTCTTAGCCACCTTTCCTGCTGACACTATGAAGCTGGGGCTGGGGAACCTGTGTGGCTCACTGGTGAGGGCAGGATAATTGGGCATCATCTGCCTGAACTGAGCATCTTGCTTTCTAGCTGCTTGGGAGCACATTTGAGGTGTGGGGGATGAGAGCAGAGAATCAGTCACTTCTCCCATGCAGGAATGGGGCAGGAGCCCCTGATATTTTAGAAGGTGATAAGCTGAGAATTTGCAGCCAGTTCTTCTCTCTTTCAAAGTTATAAACCTCTATTTAATGTAAATGCCTGTCCCAGGCCTCCAAACCTGGTGGCCCCATATCTGGGTTGATGAAAGGATGAGGAGGCCTGGGATGTCCACAGCGTGTCCTCAATGAAGAGTAGGGACAGCCTGTCCCTGATGTCTCCCCATCCCCAAGTAGTTTTCTGCCCAGGTAGAGGAGCACAGTCAGGAGCAGGCCCACTCCTCCTGGGAAATGAGTTAATAAGAAACACATTTGAAGTTCCTGCTCTTTCACTAGTGGGTTTGTGTGCTAGTCTTTAAAACTGAGGTTTGGGAATCTCTATCTGCATAATCAATGTTTGGAAAAATATCAACATTTTTTGAGTATCTTACTGAGGACCTAGTGTTAGAACTACAGTTTTAGAGGAAACTCCAGAAAGTATTAACTGCAATAACATCATGTGAAATAGCATGATTTTAATAAACTGTAGCCTCCTATGCCTCATGCCTGCCATACGGCAAACCAAGGTAGTTCATAGTGTCCTAAACTTATACACTGAGAAGAATTTCCTTGCTTTGCTATCTTGGTGAATCCTCTTCCCATGTTATGTCAGGATACTTTTACCACTAGAAAATGAGATGCATTAACTTGCAAGGAAGGGGCAAAAGATGTTTCCTGTTGCAGGACTGGAACCAGCTCTGCCCTCCTATTATCCTAGGATCAGAAGGTGGGGACAAAAAATGTTGAGAGAGACATGAGACATCTACTCACACAAGCAGTACAACGTGATTATGGGGCCCACGTTAAAGCTGTGTGTTTTGCCCTCTCTGTAGCTGCTGTGGGTGAGAAGCTCTCTGTGCCTTCGAGCCCCCTGCCCCGGCCACAGCAGGCTGTGTGTCCTGGGCAGCAGCAGCTCCTGCTTCTGGCTGAACTGCTGGACCTGAACAGGAAAGCCTGTCAGGGTGGCCCTGTGAACAAATCTGTAGGCAAATGCACAACTAACCTTTTGCCTGAAAAAAAATGCAGAATTTTGAGTAAGTCTCCAGACTTGTCAATGCTGAGTTGTTTCTGGCCATAGAACCATAATTTCTTGCCTCAGAGTTGGTAGGAAACTATTAAAGTCTCTTGGCACTAATTCTCCACGAGTTTCTAGCCCTGGATGCTTGCAGAAAGGCTGGCAATGTGGGAGGTGTCACAAGCAGATGCAGCACTGTGGTGCTGAGCTGCAATGGGAACTGCAGACCAGGGTGCCCACAAGGGATACAAGGAGACCATCTTTGATAAATTTTTTTTAGAGGCTCTTTTTACTTTTCTCTTGAGAGCTGACAGCATGAAGCATTTCTTCTTTTTGCCCTTTCTGTCCTTCACCTAAGCACACACACTAGCACACATCTCAGACGCACTTGGAGTGCTTACAAGATGCCCTGTGTACCAGACAATAGAAGGGATGAAGCCAGTATATTATTGGTTTTTAGGCGCCTATTTCACAGCTTTCCCGGAGTCAGGCTCATGGTTTGGGAAATTACAAGAATGACAATATTGAAGTCCTTAATTAAATGCAGAGTTGAAAAGTGTTAGCAGCTGCCACCAAAATGTGTACTGCGGGAGGAGCAGGATGTGGAACGTATGGGAAAAAAAAAAGAAAAGGGCTGCAGTGGAGCAGAAATCTTTCCCACGATTGGATCCGCGAGGGTTAAAAGAAGCCGATGAGGATATCTGTCAGGGATCCATCAGACGGCAACAAGCTAAGAAAAAGCCCTGTCGCCACATCGTGGCCAAGCGAGGCCGCTCATTTCTGGCGTCGGTAACGCAGCCCTCCTCCCTCTCTTTCTGAGCAGGGAAACGGGGAAATCTAGGCACGCCTGTAAAGGCAAGCTGCAGGGAGGGAGCGACCTGCGGAGAGGTTTGCAAAGTGTAGAAGGGGCACGGCAGCCCCAGCTGCCGGGATATGAGCTGCGCTGGGATGCGCTGGGATGCGCTGGGATGTGCTGAGATGCACTGGGATGTGCTGGGATGCACTGGGATGTGCTGGGATGCACTGGGATGCGCTGGGATGCGCTGGGATGCGCTGGGATGCGCTGCGCGGCTCCGGCGCTCCCTCTGCCGTCCCTGCTGTCCGTGCAGCCCCGGCAGCTCCAGGCGGGAGTTATCCCGCCCTGCTGTGCTCGGAACGGGAACCGCCGGGCAGGGTTTGGGCAAAGTGTGCATCTCTCAGGTATGACTCCTTTTGATTTCAGAGCTGCGCTGTCCCGAGGATACGGTGATACTCGTCTGTACAGCCTGTCCTCCAGCACACGGCTGGGATGGAGTAAGGCACAGGAATCAGAATACCGTCATAGACAGCATCAGTTAGGCTGAGAAAGATGCTTCAGATCAAGTCAAATCCTTAACCCAGTACTGCCAAGTCCGTCACTAAACCATGTCCTCAAGTGCCATATCTACATGCATTTTGTAGACTTGCAGGGTTGGTGCTTCCACTTCCCTGAGCACGCTGTTCCAATGTCTAACCACCCTTTCAGTGAAGAAATCTTTCCTCCTCCTCAATCTAAACCTCCTCATCTCAACCTGAGGCCATTTCCTCTTGTCTTGTTGCATATTACTTGGGAGAAGAGATTGAGCCCCCCACCTTGCTAAAACCTCCTTTCATGTACTTATAAAGGGCATTGGGTCACCTCCTTTTCTCCAGGACAAACACCCCCAGCTCCCTCAGCTGCTCCTCACAGCACTTGTGCCCCAGAGCCTGCCCCAGCTCCATTGCCCTTCTCTGGACTCTCTCCAGCCCCTCAGGGCCTTTCCTGCAGTGAGGGCCCAGCCCTGGACACAGCACTGGAGGTGTGGCCTCAGCAGGGCCCAGCACAGGGGGACAATCCCTGCCCTGGCCCTGCTGGCCACAGCATTGCTGATCCAGCCCAGGATGCCATTGGCCTTCTTGGCCACCTGGGCACAGCCTGGCTCATGTCCAGCTGCTGTCACCAGGGCTCAGGAAGACAGAGTGACTGCACAGTGCAGCCATGTGCATTGCAGGCTCCCTGAGCCCTCGCTTTAGCTCTTGGCCTGGTTGGGAGAGCAGCTCTTAGGGACCAGCCCCTCTTACACCAACAGGCTGTGTTGCCTGCCTGCTTGCCCTGTGTCTTGCAGGGAATGGATAGGGTAATGTACAGCCAGAAAATGCAGTCAGGCTTAGTTCTAAAGGAACTGCAGAGATAAAGGAAGTGGTAAAAGTGGATTCACAAGATGGGGTAGGTAGCTCAATCTGTTTACCAGAATGAGCAGCAGCCTGGGGTTGAGTAAGTGGCTTAAAAACTGAAATAACTTCCCTTGAAGGCTGAAATGACAAAAGATTGTTCCCGAGGCCAAATGCTCTGCTGTGTAGCAGGTGACAGGGACAGGACAGGTCCCTGCCAGGTGGTGGGGAGCAGCTGCACTGTACAGCACGGTCTGGTGGCAGCACACACACATTAGAGGGCTGTGGAATGCAATCATGAGCTGCACAGAGAGGCACCAACCTCTCCTTCCCAAGGGCGAAGGGAAAGGGAACTGGAAGGCAGTTGGGGGAAATTGGAGACGGTAGCATCTGTAACAGGGTGTTGGAATAATACAAAGGAAGGTTCTTGCTGTGCGATCAAAAAAGATGATGAGTTAAAGCATCTGATTTTCATTTCAATGCAAAGAAAAGGAAAAAGAGGGAAGGAAAGCAAGATTTTTTAAATTTTCTTTTTAATGAGTGTGTCATTACCAGGCAGTTCAAAGTAGTGCTGAAATAACACAGCTAAGTTGAAAACTGGCCATGGATCACAGCAGTGGACCACTGGACTGGATCATTGCAGAGTGAGGCTCCAGCAGCAAGTTCTATTGACCATCCCCTGGGATCTCTGTACCTAGCTATGCATAGCCAGGGGCGTAGGACCCACAGCAAAATTTATGAAGGTCTGTGTCAGGGCTCTGAGGAACCAAAAATCCTTGGACCACTAAAATGGACAAAAGGACTAGGTCATTGTGGATTTACTAACTGCATTTCTATTCCTGCTTTTAGTGCTATATGACCATTAGCTGTGTGATTGCCCACTGCTGCATTGAAGCAGCACCTTTTGAGAAAATGCAGTACTCAGAAACCTCATGTCTGGATCATGAAGGGTGGCTGAAGGCAAATAGTCAGCCAGAAATGTGTCTGTCCACAAAATCATAGTTTCCATTGCTCATATTTGGAAGTAGCTTTGCAGGGTATCTGTGGTCACCAAAACCATCCAGGCCCAGCTCCTTTTCTTTGTGGTTTTTCTGTCATGGTCATCACTCACGTATGCACATTGTTTGAGTGCAGCATTTATCCACAGCTCTCCTGGTACAATGAATTGTTCTTTTGTTCATTAAAAAAAAAAAAAAAGAAAAGAAAAAAAGAGGAAAGACTCACATCCCAGAATCCCAGCACAAAAAGGTCAGTTTCTCTTTGGAATATAGGTGGTGAATGGAGGACCAGGAGTCTGCTTTCTTAGCACTGAGACACTAAGGCTTCTTACCTAACCCACCAATGAGCCCAGTGCAGGAGGGATGCTTGTTGCCAGCACATCTCCAAAATGTAGTTCTGTGATTTCTCCTTTTTTCCTGGTTAGCAGTTGCCAGGTACCTGCCACTCTGAGTTAGTGGCTTGTGCATTATGGGACTGTGCAGACATGGATTTTCTTTAGACAAGATGGTAAGGCAAGAGAGAAGGCTTAGCAGACTAATACATTGTCCTTCTGGCTTTCTCTGAAATGTAATAATGAAAATATTATCTGCTAAAGAAATAGGAAGAAATCCCTCCTCTAATGATTTGAGAATCCCTATTATTACATGTCAGGAAAATAATTAGTAGAAGAAAACTGGAAGTCACATGCAGAAGAGGAATTAGACAATTTCCAGATAGAAATGTTCATCCCAGGACCAGATACTTACGTCCCCTAATACCATGGTACAGAAAGCACTCATACAATAGAGGCAGAAAGCAGCCAGACTATTGACCAAAGGATGAATGAATGGCCTTATCTAAAATCCCGTGTGTGCTCAAGGTTGAATAACCTCCTGTAGACTTGATATGAGCACCAAGTTCCTCCAACCTGGTGGATGGTCCCCACTCCCTGCAAGGTGAAAGGAAGCTATTTAACCAGCTTGTCTGCAATGTTAGTGAGGGTATTTTTATCCTGCATAGCCTCAAAGCAAGATTTGCTCCATGTTGACAGCTACAGAGTAAAACCTTGGTGTTTTTCTGCTATGCCGGGTGGCATGTGGATATTTACGTGTCCTCATGCAGCAAAGGTGCCAGAAAACTCATCTCCCTATTGTTAATTACTGAAGAGAGAAACTTCAGTTTGAAGTGGGCTTTATTTTCCACACAATTTATGGTGTTGTTCCCCAACAGAAATAAAAGAGATGGCCCAAAGGCAGGTTCCCCCGAGACACTGAGCAGATGCTGCCTGAGCTGATGGCTGCAGGGCAGGGCTGGCTGGGCTCTGTGCACTGTCCTGCTGGCCTGCACAGGGGCTGGGGCCAGGGGCTAAGCCTTCTCCTGCTTGGAAAAGTAATAAAGAAAACAGTAAAAATGAAGATATATCTCCTAGGGCAAATATTCTTGAAAGAAAAGCAGGGCAGAACTTTTTATTCCTAGAACCCTACCTAAACTTTAAAATCTCTAGTTTGGTTTGATGCAGTTATTGTGTGTGACATCCCCAGATGTTCTACAGCTATTCACAGGCTCATTTTCTAACCACAGGCATTGATTTGAAACAAGAGAGTATGCACTTCCTGGGGCCTCACAACACCCTGTAGGGGCCCCAGAGCGAGGCTGCTCTGCTGTGAGCATGCTGATTGTCTGCACCTGGCACAGTTGTTTTGGGTTAGCTACACTGCCTCAATAGGGGTGATAATATGGCAGTCCAACGTCACTCTTTGCATGTGCCTGAACATGGAGAAAAGGCTGTATCTCCTCAGGAAACGATGATGCTGCTTGTGGTGGCCCCAGATAGCCTCCTTGGGGCAGCTGTTGGGAAGTGAAGGGTGTAATGCCAAGTTTCTAACTCTCAAAGGCGATGCTTTTTATCTTCCTAACAACCTGGAGTTTGGGTGGGCTTTGGACCTTTCCCACAGTTTTTCCGCAGGTGGAATGGTCTCTGGTCTCATTCTCCATTGCACTGCAGTGGGTTGCAGAGCTGCCTGGGTTCACTCTTAGGCTTACCAGGGCTGGAGTGTCTTTTCATCCTGCCACTCCTTCAGCACCTCCAGCTTCTTCAACCCCAGAGGAGCATTGGGACCAGGCCCAGTGGAGGACCCTCTGGCTGGGATATCATAGGGAACAGGATCTCACACCGGCTTCCTACAGCCTGTGCCTGCTGCTGATGACCTGTGCTCACCATGGTTGAAAGCACATCCCTTTCTTACATGAGACAGTTAAGCTGTAACTCTTCTGTCCTACAGTTAATTTCTTCAGGATCTTGCATTAGTGCCTACAGGTACACAGGTGTAGGAGGACGCTTCAGATTTTTGAAGGCCCTTCTGTTTTTCACTTTGCAGCTCAAGAGTTGCACAGATCTATACAAAAAGCAACTAACCTTCAGTTTTCCATTAACTTGGTGAGTCTCCTCACTTGGGTGTAAACCAGAGTTTATTTTTCTCAGTTTTGAGTTTTTGCTAAGTCACCCACTCTAACTTCACTGGGATATTCTGCCTGTTTGACCTTTTATTTTTTTTCTTTTTTTGGTGATTAGAAACATTTTGTCTTCAGCCTTCTGACTGAAAATAGGATAGAAAATGAGCAAGAAATACCTATTGCTGAGAGAGGTTTCATCCTGGTAGATCCCTGTTCTCATCTACCCATCTGTGATTTTCCCTAGTCTAGTTCTTTAAAAGTTTCAACATGTTTAAAATAAAATCATTTCAAAAATCCTCTCATTCCAAGGCATCCATCAGAAATCATCTGTTTTTTCCCTGCTATCCTTCCCCTCTTACACCTCATTTTCTGGTCTTCCACTCTCCCTAATACACAGAACAAGTACATTAGGGCAAATCTCAGAGAGCAATGGAATGAGGGAAGCAGATGGAAAAGACACGACATTTGCCAAAATCTGGAAGGAATGATGGAGTTTCATTCTCAGACGTGATTTGGTGACATGCTCCAAAGAGGTGCTCTACGTGTGAGGGCAGTGAGCTGCACAAATAGACGCTTCAGCAAAAACCTGTCTAGAGATATAGAATCACAAACAGCAAGCAAGGAAGCACTCAGTGTTGAGAAAATCAAGCAATTATCACGAGATACTTTGCAGATGGGATGTAAATATACTAGAAAAAATAGGGGGACTTGGCTGGAACATGGTAGAACAGTGAGAAGGGATGTGTGCTAAAGGAGTTTATAGATAGACACCTGCTCACAGGAACTGGGGGGAAAGGGGATGGTGCAACCTGATCAACAGATTGAATGAAGATTAGGATTTATGTGGTGGGAAAAAAAATTCAGGAGTCACAGCACGGTTCAAGCTAGCACAAGTGTGTGTGTAAATGTTGGAAAAAGCAAAAACTGAGCAGTGATGCATCATAATTTGTGTGAAATAACCACCCACCACAACTGAGATGATGCACTGGAACTAAGATTACATGATCAAGTAATAACTGTGTCCAAAAAGTACATATACTCTTAAGCAGTTTAGACAATGAAAAATCAAAAGAAAAAACTTTGCCCTATTTTAAAGGGCAGCTTAGAGGCAGTGTGCTTTTGTTAGGGAAATGCCAAACAAATCTTTCTCCTTCAGGCAAAGTCCCCAGTGAGTTCTGTGGAATTCATAAAGAGCTACAGTCACCAGTGCTACTGAGAGGATATTAGTGAAATGAATTATTGCAGATGTGGTGGTATCTTTGTCAGTCATTTAGTCAAAAATTAAGTTCTTCTATTCCAGTTTTAGTAAGTTAAAGGAAATAAATGAAGGGGGGGGGGGGTGTAAGACCATATCACCACAACTGAGATATTCATGAATATAGTCTCTTGAATATTTATTGTAATTGCAAAAGGAAAAAAAAACTTTCAGCAAAAAAAAAAAAAAAAAAAAAAACAAACAAAGAAAATCCACTTGGCATACAGAAGTCACATACAAAAAGAATATCCAATGGAATACACATGGTTGCTACGTCAGCACAGAATCAAAACTCTCCATGTGGATAAAACTTGCACTGAACCTTCAGACAAGAGCTCCCATGGATTTATGGAGAAGATTCACAAAATTTATCACCCAGCAGCATTTTAGCTAGCATATTTTTTAAAACCACAGCAGCTATATTGCAGTAAGAGTTGGGGGAGAAGGCACAGATTGAGTCTCACCCCCTCACAAAGGTATCCTAAACACATCAATTTTTCTTCAAGAACAGTTCAACAAACAAGTTGGTTTGAGAGAACCAGAACAGCTACATGTTATCAAGGAAAGCATTTATTTTCATGCATGTAATCACATGCCTGTGAGTAATTTTAAAAAAGCTAGGTGAAATTACCTGCCAGCCCTTGAGCTGTCAGGTCACGTAACAATTAAAGGTTTAGGGACTCCTGTAGCAGGCTGTACATTTCCATTTTAGTTGTACCTCATATTCTGACTCTTACTTTGTTGCTCAGCAACAATGCTGCCAAGAATTTCCTTTTTATACTAAGCAATCCCAAATTTCTATCTACATACATTTTCATTTCACTCTGGTGTATATAATTTTGCAGAAATTTTAATGGCATTAGGTAAAAAAAAAATTTTTTAAGGACTTTTCAGGTCATTGCAAGTACTGTCATGTGCTACTTAATGCAATGTGGCTACTTTGCTGTCTCAGAGAATGTATTTGATGACATCAGAAAGGAAATCCTTGATATTGGTTTCCTGTAGGCCTTAGAATTTCATTCTTTTCCAGATCAAGCAAATTAAAAAAAAAATATCAAAACAAAGGAACAAACCCCCATAATTTATTAAACCTCATATATTGTCACAAAAATGCATCAGATAAAATTAAAAATCTACTTGTGTACCTTTTAGCATGGTACTAGTGAATTTATGGGGTTTTTTTAGGAAAATTGTCTGGCAAAACCAATTCCCCAATTCTTCTCCATGGCCCAGACTCAGTGGCCTGTCTCTGTTTAGTAAATTCTCAATGCAGATGACACATGCCTTTGAAGCTGGAGATTTAGCAAAAATTAACAGAATGAGCTTTTCTGCAGGCTCTATGGGCACAGCTGGGAACCCGTGGCAGATCAGTGATTCAGGGTTTAAGGTCCCAAATGTACCCAAGGGTGCTGCTGAGTACTGATGGCCTTGCTCATGTTCTTAGAAAACCACTAGAATTATGTAAGTAAGTAGGAATAAATTATTGGATGTCTTCTTTTAATTTCATGGTCAGATTCTGACCTGCATTTTGTTTCCATTTGTACCTTGGCTTTATTCCTAATACTGGAAATGCTGAACTTTGAAGGCCATGTAAAAATGGAGTGAAGAATGTGGGTCAGTATCTTTAAGGAGGTATCTTCTACCTTTAGTATCCAGAGAAGTTAAGAAACTTAATTGTCAAAACTGACCAATTAAGGTCACCTTCCACTCTGCTGTGCTGCTGACTGTGACCTTGAAGCTGTTTGCACACATGTTAAACTGGGGCACCAACCAAAGTCTGACAAGTCATCTGCAAGAATATCGGGTACCCCTATTTATTATTTCAGGTAAGTATTATGAATTAACTGTATCAGAATAAAGAAAACATGTCCACATGATATTATGCAATACAGGCAGACAGAGCATGTAATTGACTCTTTAAGAAAAAATAATTAGCTCACCATAAATGCTGAGCTCTAAGGCGTTCTTTTAATGCTTCTAGAGAACATGCTTTAAAAAACATAGGCAGAGAGTTTATAAATGGTTTAAAGCATTTTCTGACAGAATGCCTGTCCCACTACCGTTGGTGTAACATGACAATTCTCAAAAAAGGACACTCAGAACTCTAAAAGTAAAATTGACATGCACTTGCAGTAAACATACAAATATCTTAAACCATAGTCTCATATATTACAAATAGCTTAAGTTACTTAAGAATATTCTTACACTACACTGGTAAAGTGTTTACTATATAATATTTCTACAAGACGTGTACATTTACTAGAAATCTTAAGCCACACAGGCATCATCAACAGCTATTAAACATCCATGATGCTTCTCCCTTTCACACAAGTTTATATACACTGAGTAAATAATTAAATATTGCACTTATTGGCCCATGATTCCTCAGTTTTGAGGTATTCAAGAATAGAAAAAATATCTATTTTTATAACATTTTTTTCATGCAACATGTAAAACATTTGAAATACATGAATGCTAGTATATAAGTTACACATTGTGACAGTCCAACCAAGTCACAACACATCTGACATTACTGACAAAATACCAAACAAAAGTTACAGCACAAACATTTCATATATCACTAGTTGCAGGTACATGTCAGAATTACTTGAGGAGATTTATCACCAGAAGTGGTAAAGAATGTCTATCTAACCTTCACTTTTGTGTGTTATAGGTGAATGTGAAATTATGGGAAATGAGGACTTTTGCTTCCCCCCCGATCAGATACCAAGTACCTTATTGTACAAATGACAAGACATCTACCTCTGCTGGAACCATGGTTAATGAACTTCTGGTCTTCAAATGTAACACATTTGATTTCCAGCAGTAATGACAATTTAAGGATAAATTTGGGAAAAGTGGCACTGAATATAAACAAGTAACAGTGGGAAATGAATGAGTGTCAAAGATGTACTACTGTATGTGCATGTAATATGTGTGTAGTCACAAATTCTGCTTCACTGAACACCCATGGATAAGCAAAAGGAAAAAAAAAAAAGCTTAATTTGCAAAGGTGAACTACATTTACCTCTAAATAAAACTGGTAGAGTTCATTTGAATAATTGAAATATGTTGCCTTTTTAAATGAGACTGGAAAAGTGATCAATCTTGGAGAATCTGGAGTCAGAATGTATGGATCAATGGTGCAAATTAATAGAACTTATTCCCCTGTTGGTATAAGTGAAGATATGTTGCTAAACCCCCTGAGCATGTATCTATGAGGCTTCAAACTCATGGTCCCACATTGCTAAATCTGTCATGCTAAAGAACTAGGCTTATACATCGTGAGTCTGTATGAAACAGGCCAAGGAGGAATCAGGTTGTTATCAGAACTGAAATTTAGTTGATGACTGTAAAAATGTAAAAAATAAAAGTTACTTTTCTAAAAAAGAAATATAGAAAATAGTAGCTTGGGAGGGGTGGAGTTTGTAAGGGGGTTTCTCTTGGAATGCAATTCCAACATCATTTGTCTGCTCCAAAGAAACAAATGCATAACCACCAAATGTAGAATTTTTGCTACTTTTTTCCCTCCCAAAAATGGCAAATTTAATGCATTCTCAAAGTTAGGATCAAACTCCAGCAAATTTTCTGCGTCCTGAAATAACACTTCATTTCCAAAATAAAGACGCAGGTGGTACAGCTGAGCTGAGCAGACTGGGGAGAAAATTTAATCTTTCAAACTGGTGCTCTGAAAAAGGCCACATAGATGTCGTTGCTCAGGTAATTTCTCTAGGTGTTGCATTAAGTATAAGCACAAAGGAATAAACAATTCCAGCTTAGAGTCACTTACACAGCTGTTCAGAGAGAAAGAGTATTTTCTGGCAGAAAATTAGGCTAGTTCACATTTATTTAAAACACCAAACGAACAAGTCTAAATAAACTAACCACCGCCACCAAAAATAACAGACACAGTATTAAGTCAGTTGCACTTGTAACTTGTGAACATGAACTCCTAAAAGAATCAAAAACATGCATCTGAATGTTCAGCCCAGCAGGGCTGGCTGGCTGTTCGGCAGGTTGCTGCCCGAGGCACCGCAGGAACCAGACAATCCCCATGTTCCCGGGTGCTCCCAAGGGATTTTCTGACCAGTAGCTTGAAGGTGCAGAAAGCAGCACATTGTCAGAGCATGATAAGGCTGGTGCATGCACAGGATTAGCCTGCTGCTATAAGCTTTAGTCTAGATCATAACTCAGAAAAAGGATTGTGTAGTATTAGTTCAGCTTCAGCTGGCACTATGTAGCTCAGGATTCTCTGCCCAAAGGCATCTCATCTCTCAGATTAAAAATACTCTGTGTATTAACTGCTGCATCTCACCAACTGGATAAATCTCTGCTGAGGGGGGTATCTATGGCTGGACCAACAGTAACATTCAGTTTTATTTCTATGTTGAAAGTACAACAAATCAATGCAAGGCGTGCAAGAACTTTTTCACTTTTTCACTTGTGATGAGGCTGAAAGTAGTTTTGTTTCTGCTGTCCCAGTTTCCATCTGAGCTCTCCCCTCTTCCATCACAAAATATAGTGCTTTGTAGCCTGGTACTTGATATATGTGAAGAACAAGGCATTGATAGTTTAAAATTAGGCCCTCGATCAAGTTGCAACAGGTTCTTAAAAAACGTTCAGCCTATCTGGATTTAAGAAAAGTGCAGGTCTCTCCTGTAAGTCAAGAGGAACTGAACCAGATTGACATAGGCTGCTGTTGGATATTCTATCCCATAGGAGGCCAAGGAACAATTTTACATAGAATGAAAATTCTAACACTTCTAGTCCCCTCAGAATTCTTGGAATATTTGAGGAAGGCATGGTAAGTTACTTCTCAAAAGCTTTTCTGTCTTTACTGTTTCTCTACAAAAGATAAGTTGTAGTTGAGAGAGGCACTGAGATCATGATGCTCATGATCCAAATGTGACCAAATGTATAGCAGAAAACTCAATATTGCTGTGAAGCATATGACTGCAAAAGCCAACCTGTGATGGAAAATCAAAGCCTACTTTTTCCCACAGCAGGTAACCCAGTTTGGAAAGAAAAAGCCTGCTTGAACTTCCACACATTTTCAATTTCAGAGAAAGCCATGATAGGATAAATTTGGTTTGATGGGACCACAACAGGCCATCCTTTCCAAACTTCTACTCAAAACAGTGTCAACTGAGAGGGCTGAGTGGTTTTCCCAGGGTTTTAGTCTCATCTTGAAAAACTCCAAGTATTTTACTTGAACATTTTAAAAATTAATCAACCTGAATGCCATGACAATGTCTGAGTGTTAGCACAAAGTTTTGAAGAGGTTTTAGGTACAGACTCATTCTCTGCTGCTGTGTTTCAGATAAGCTTTTTCCTTTTAACATATTTTAGCACTCTAAGGAACAACACTACTCTGACAGCTGCTTCCCCCAGCCACCCCATCTCATGCAGAAGGCCAAATATGTGTGGTGGCCTAGCAGGTTAGCTACCTCAGAAACTTGAAGCAGAGGTTCTCCTTCGATTTTGCTGTTACTCTCTCTTCTGCCCAGACTCCTGATGCAAAATGAAAAGCAATTAACAATTAACGTACAGAACTTTTAATCTATCTCTCAATTATTTTGAAAAGATATATGCTAATAATGTATTTCTACCACCAGTTCTAAATGGTCATAGCCAGGCAGGGAGGGTCTAAATTCATTGCAATGGATACAAGCAAAGTGTGACTGCAGCAAGGGACACCTTGAAGTCTTTTTTCCTGCTTGCACTGTGAACAGGAAATGACAATTTTACATCAAACATCTCAGAGCAAAGCTAGAAGAATACTTGCACTTCTTGCCAAGCTGCATGATTCAGGATATACCCAAAATCCTGATTATGTCTCTCTCCTCCTTGCCTGAGATGGTTCAGACTAATAATACAACCTAAGACTCATCTAAAGAACTTGAGAGCTGAAGCTGAATTCTGTCTCAAGGCTTTCCTGCTCCTTCTTCTTGGCCAGGAGTCACTAACATAGCAAGAAACACATGGAAAACTGCCCAGCAGCCATCTCAAATGAAGCTTGCTCGACTTTGTACTGCTTGTGTTTTTTCCAATCAGCTGGCACCTAGGGTGTGAAAATGTACAAGGGAAACTCTCTCAGCACACTTAGCAACACGCTGTCTTAAATGGGGCAGGGGGAAAAAAGCGCCCTAGAGAGAGAAAGGATCATTGTTTGGACAGCATGTACCTCTTCCACCTGGCTGGTCCTCCACTCTGAAAAGAAGGGTGCTTTCTCTTCATGGAGGTAAATCAGTCTTCATTCTTCAGTCTACTAGGGGGAAAACTGCTTAAATAAACTAGTTAACAGGACAGACATGGTTTAAAGACCCAGACTGAAGACAGTATTGATAAATTTAAGTTAGGCAGCCCAGGTAGAACCCTCCTGGCATATCCTTTTTACATATGTCTATATGCCTTGTTTGGAAGTAACTTTTATTGTGTCAAAGTGTATTTAGATTATTTAATAAATTTTTTTAAAGTGGCCACTTTCTCTTAGTGTCTATCTATCTTAGTGTGTTATGTACAGGAGTTACGTAAGTTACCTTCAAAAAACATAAACTGTAAAGAAGGATTTCTTTGCAGTTGTGAGTCATTCAGTGTACTATGTGTTACTTCCTTTTATTTTATTTTTCAGATTTTTCCCATTGCTGACAATTTAAAAAATGTCAGCCCTATATTAAATTCTGTCTAATTGGAAAAATAAAATAATCAGGGCTTCTTCAGTTATGCTGCTTAGTTACAAAAGGTCACTATGATGCAAGTAAAGTAGTTTTACAAAGTACTTCAGGACACAGATGTAAGAAACTTCCAACAATTACTAGAGGAGTAAAAACTGTAAAATATAACTATTTTAACACTTTACCATAAAAGAGTTTGTGTACTTTATTCTGCTATCTTCACAGTTTTTTGCTGATGTTTTCAATGTATTCAGTTTAAGATTAGAGATGTTGACAATTTTTTATCATTCCTAAAGTTTTAAAAATCCTAATTCTCTTGCCAAAATAAATGGAGAAAAAATCAGGTCAAACTTCAGTTCACTGACACCATCAGCATTTCTGCAATAGGTCTGAGTAAAATACAGACATTTATAGCCACTGTGGTGGTAGCTATCTCAGTGACTGAATGGGAGATGAAATTTCTGAAAACTGAAGCATGCAGGTTTGACAGAAATGTGACAAGGCAGCTTTTGGCTATGAACAACCAAACACAATGAATTTGGCTCTGTCTGACATAATATAGGACTGTGTGGTTAATGTCTCATGCAGGCAGACATGGAAAGAGCAAAATAACCTTCTACGATAGGGGTAGGTAAGACTGGGACCTCCAAAATGATGGAATGAGAAATTAATTCTAGTTTCAGAAAATTATTAGCTAGACATGCAGCTCCTATGTAAAAGCAAATACACTAGCTGTCCAAACAGGACGAAGTACCTAATATCTCTGAGACTCTGGACTGAATATCCACATCCAGTTGGAAATTGTTGATGAACAGTTGAGAATTTTGATGGCTTTGGGCCCAGGACCTAACTTTCTTCTGATTTCTGCAGTTTTCAGTCAGCCAGGATGTGTAACATAGTGAGTGTGGATTTTACAAGGCAATGCGCTCAGGAAGTGTCCCTTGTACAAGTGATCTGGCAGAATGAGGGATGTGCTCACTACAGGAATACTTCTAAATTCATTTGCAGTCAGGAAAATACACAAGTGGCATCAGGAAGCTAAGTCAAAACACCCTGACCACTACCCTAAAAATTCAACTATATAACTTGAAACCAGTGAAGTGAGAGACAATTATAGGCAAACATGGTCTGAGGACATGGCACCAGCTGAAGTGTGACACAAAACAGTAAAAAGAGAAGAGAAATTAATATACACTCTGCATGCAAAAGCCAGGTTCTAAAATATGGATCATCCTTTTAGGCTAAAAACTGCTCCATCCCCATATGCATATTAGAACAGCTGATGTAAAACAAGACTGTTCTCCAAATAAATTAATAAGACAGTATAAATAAAGGCATATAGACCATTCATAAATACTCTGTTGGCAAAAGAACACATTGGAGCTGCCTTTGCTGATAGCTGCATTAGCAGCTGCAGTTGGGCTGCTGTGGAGGAGGGGTGTCCTTTAGCTGTGTGTTCTGGTTGCTGGCAGCAATGGTGGGATTCGTCTCCAGACTTTCTGACATTTTGTCACAGATGATATCCACAAGTCGCTCAAACGTCTGCTTGACATTAATGTTTTCCTTGGCACTTGTTTCAAAAAATTCAAATCCTAAGAAAATAAAGAACATGTTTATGTTCTAGGCATGTTTCGGTATTTCCAATAAACATACAAACTTCTCTTGAGCAAGAGACACTCAGAAAGGAAACTCATGAGAGCACACGTATGGAAGAGGAGCAGGTAAAACTGCAACACAATCAGACTAAGTACACTAGTGCTACTGGCTTTATACAAGGCTGGATGAAGTCAGGACCAAATATATTTCCTTAGAAAAATTCTACTTTAACACAGTTTAATCTAAAACTTAATACGTGTTTCAGAGAATTATTTTAGGAAAGCCCTGTATGTACAGCCATTGGGAACAAGTAATCTGCTGCTCCATCTCTAACTATTACGTTCCTCTAAGCATTATGCAGTTGGAAACAGCCATTTCCATTGTGTTATTTAAGGTGGTGCCAAAATAAAAAATAATGCTTGCAAAAGTACAGGTAAAAAACCAAGCAAGACAAGAAAAGATTTTTGCAATTTGATAGTTACTAAAGTTAGATGTGAATCCATGAGAACAAAGGGATTCCCAACTCCACAAAGAGAACTAATTAAAAAAACCCAACTAAACAACAGAAATGCACGTAAGGAAGAAAACATCTTAATTCATTTGTACAGAAGGACTTTTTCTCTATTCATTCCCAATGAATAGCCCAAAGGCAAAAACCATAGCTATCCTTAGCCCTTAAGGAACACTGGAAGTTTTTATAGAGCAGAGACAGCTGTTCTAAGCCCTCCAGAGACAGTTTCCTAAGTTCTCCTCTCTGCCTCCAATTGTACCACATCTCACCTCCCACATGGGTCTCATTCATCTAGGCCAGGTTTGCAGCTTGGCAGTCAGCCTGCAACCTAGAAAGCTTCTCCCAGAGCTGGGTCTTCCCACATGCCTGTTTCCTTTGCAAAGCATTTGTGTTCCTTAATTTATTGTTTTCTAAGACTTTTCCCACATTTTTCCCAAGTTAGAACATTTCTCACCCATTCTCTGATAATTCACAACTTACTTCCATTCCTATCTTTCCACTACCTATTGGTTCAATATTAAAACACATTACAAAACATCTGATTGACTCGTAGCTTTACAGAAACCTTTGCACAGTCTGGCTTACCCTTTGCATAACTATTTTGATTCCTTCTGATTACATCTGAATATTAATGTGCAATTACCACTGTCTTTCAGTATGAGAAAAATCCCTGTCAGAAAATTTCAATTACATGAAATTCCTGGCAGAAGTACAGAAAACAAATCTTTGTGGGTCTGGTGGTTTGGTTTGATTTTTTGAATGTTTTGTTTTATTCTGTTTTGAAAGGCCACATGAAATTTAAATGCAAGTACTTGGGTCACATTAGTATTATGTCTTCAGTATGCCATCTAAACAGAATGTAATCTACACATTCAGTTCTATAACTGTTGTCTATGCAGCTTTTGCAATTTGAGCTCTACCCTAGAGTTACTGCAAATAGTCATATTTACCTTGACATGATAACCCAGCCAGAAGTAATAAGCAATGTACAAACTCAACTCTGCTCTGAATGATTTTTTTGTATTTTTATTTAGGTAAGGTGCTGTACCAAAGTGTCAGGAAGCACTAAAATGTTTTAATGTATAGAAGCTAAGCACTGGCAAAAGTTGGTGTTCATAGGGAGATTAGATAACAAGAGCCACCAATATTGTACAGGGATTTAATTGGTCATACGACTTCTGTTGGTAACAGGAAGAAGTGTAAGGGTAAGCTCACCAGTATGAGAATACATTGCAATAAAAACTTTTCCATTCCATATTTCACTGCAAAGCAGGAAAACTGTGATTAATAAAAGACTTCCAACAAAAATTAGATACAAGGATATAGTTTTAATCTATAAGATGCTGCTTTAGTTAAGCTTTGCTTGCACATTTCCTTTGTTCCAAACTAGAAGGAAAATGAGAAAAGACAGTGTAACATCACTTGTTGGTGGTTTTGGCCCTCCTGCAGAGCTCCATGCAGGAGAAAGCCGTTCAGATCATTTGGGAGCTGCTTGGAGAAAGGAAGATTGCCCACAATTTCAGTATGCTTTGTTGAAACTCAGATGCAGCCCCAGCCCAGCAATGCAGTCAAGAACCTTCCACAGATCCTAGTGTCTTCTCCACAGGAAGGAGGAGGAAAGCAGCCGTTCCACAGAGGAACAAGCAGAATCATAGGGCAGAAGGGTTGAGTAACAATGGGGGAATGATGCACCAAAGCTTGGGAGATGATAGGAAGAACACTGAATCTAAAGAACATTTAGGAGTGGAACAGTTTTTACAGTTATATAACTTTATACAGTTATATAACTTTATACAGTTATAAAGTTATAAAGATAGAATAATGAGCTCATCAGATGATAATGAAATAGCAGATATGATATCTGGGTAAGAGATCTAGAGAGAGAAAAGCAGAAAATGAAAGGAAAAGAGTCACAGAGAGGAGGCCTATGTCAAGAACTACTGTAATGAGGATAAAATCAAGAAAACAGGCCCACTATCTTGGTGAGGATGTTTTGCATGAGGACATCATGAAAAACTTATAAGGCACGTATTCTCCAGATTAAATGGAGGCTTACAGAGTGCCAAGCACAAAATAATTGATTCAAATAAAATACTTTGGAGATTTCTATGGAATTTCAGATATGATTTCAATATAAGAAGAAAATTGCAGTCATAGCAGTGATGTAGTTGGATATCAGGCTATGAGGGTATTCCATCAATTTGGACATTAATTTACTGGACCTGCTAGGCTAGGCTTTGCTGCATAGATGAAGCAATGGACAGACCTGAGAGAAAGTGGCTGAGCACCCAATTGCCTCCACAATAAAACTAATGCTATATTCTTTACTGGAACTGTAGGGGTGGGAATTTTGAACATTATTAGCCCAAAGAGCTCCTTCTGTGTATAGACCTATGATAGGTGCTTTTTATATGCTTGAATGTGCAAATAAACATCCATCTTCCCAAGAAGAGAATGGGGCATAGATGTGAGCTCCTTCCAGGTAGTTCTCTGTAAAACAGATGCAGCTGCACATAGGTAAGACACTGTTCTCACAGGTGCAGACATGGTAACACAGAAGAGTCTTTTGAAGCTAATTAAGAAGTTAAGAAACTCTTTGTGCAGTTTCAGGTAATCACTGTCAAAGCATTGTGGTATGTACTGAGCAAGTAGGACCAGCAGGACTACAAAAACTCAGCAGAACAGGAGTTCAGAATCTCTCTGATGCAGCCAAAGACACCATTACAAAGACCCTTGCAAGAGAGGCTCCTGTAGGCACTCAAAACAGCCACTGATTGTCCTGGGCAAGGGATTCAATTTCTCATGGGAGTATTACCTTGTGCAAGATCCCCCAACAAATTAGGTTGATTCTTTTTGGCTGGTTTGTTTGTTTAACCAAAACCTTGCCTGTGGAACAGTTTCAAGGAGCTATACAGAATTTTTCCTAGCAGGGTGTTCTTGGAATCAAGGCTAGAATTCTGTTTGTTTTCATTTTCTTATGGAATATTTTGCAGATCTTTTTTTCCCCATGGCACCTCCTTCTCTACTGACTCATCTTGCAATTATTTTACTAATGGCTCTTAAACACCCTAAGCTTCATAAATCCCTGTGTATGACAGCCAAAGTTCTATGACTTCTAGTACTTTTTTCAAGTTTGTTTTCCACTGCTCATTATTAATTGAGATAAAATATTTTCCATGGGGGTATAAGTGTGAAGTGAGACAGCTATCTGGTGCTGCCCAGAGAAGCAGAGCTCAAAGAACACCATGTTCCCACCACGTGTGATGATCTGTACTGCTGATGGGGATGAGGCCAGGCAGAGGAGATTATCGTAAAGACGTGACAAGCCCAAGAGGTAAGTGGGTAGGTCAGGGAGAACAGAGCTGAAACTCAGAAAATCCAATACACCAAAGTGTTGCCTGAACATATGTACAAAGTGTATGGAACATGGAATATGATATTTTAAATGCTTATTTTGTGTTTAATTCTGTTTTCCTTTGCTGATTCCCTCTTTCCCTACTACTGACTCAAAGAAGGCTGGCAAGCTCTTGGCAGCTCCTGCAGACCACTACAGCAGCAGAGCTAGACAGGGCACTGGCACGGTTCTGTTGTTCTCCTGGTGATCTACAATGCACACAGAGCATTTAGATGGCTTTCCTGAATCATACACACAGCCAGATGTACTGACTTTGTACCCTCTCTGCCTCACATGTGTGCTAGCTCTGTAGAGGCTCCTTCATAACTGCTCATTAACACTTGCTTATGTCTGCTTTCAAAACACAGGAAAGAAAAACGCCCAGAAAACACAGTCATATGCGAGGAGAAGAACATTCTGCACTCTCTCATCTTCCTGAGAAAACACGACATCAAGAGCACAGGCTAGACAGCAAACTAAGAACATTTCCACAGACAATACAGACAAGATCTATGCTGATGTTTCACAAGTTGATCAGGTGGCATTTTGGTTTCACAGTGTTTTTCTACAATAAAGACAATTTAATTTATCAGCCCATATGTTACATTTTACAGATGTCCACAAGGGTATGTTCCCTCACTAACTATCCTTCTAAATTTTCTTGAAGACAAGCTTGAGCTGTGGTCTTTAGGGCTGCTTTTGTCAGTGTCTGGTTCAATCCAGAATTGTAAGGAGTAGTAGGAGACTGCAGCACCAGAGCAAGAAATGGATGCAGGAAGCTGCTCCCTTTGTAAGAGGAGGGTGTAAAAGGCAACCTCCAGGAATTAATAATTTAACAATATCATTGTATATAAAAGAGAGGTGTTAATAAGGACTTATCTTCTTAAAATTGCATCCTGTGGGTAACTCTGAGCAGGCACTGGCAGGCACTTACCTTCCTGCCTGCTATGAATAGTATCTAATAAGTTTTGCATTCACATTACAGGCTGTCAGTCAAGGCAACTGCAAGACCTTTCTTCTCTGCTCAGATGTCCGCTTCCTCAGAACTGTCAATATTTTTTAGTCAAGGAGAGAAAGGACACGCATGGCATGACTGAAAGGTCATCTCTCCCAGGGAAATGGGCTGAAAGTAGCTGGAGACATCTGCTGTTCTTCAAAGTATCTCCTACATCAGCAACTCTCCAGTTATGGCAGCAGTTCTGGTTTGCTGTGCTTTGCTCTCTAGATCAATAGGATGGGATCTCTGCTGTCCTAACAAGCCCAAGTGCTGGGCTATGATCAGAAAATTATTTAAAAAACATCAAGCCTCAGAACAGGACTCTGCTAATACTATCACAGTGAAGAGCAGTGCTCTATCACCATTCAAAATAGAGAATTAAAAGGAAGATAAACATTATTATCAGAAATGCTAAGCTATTTATCCAGTCTTTAGGATGGCTGAATTTATTAACAAAAACAAAGCTAAAGGGGGACTGTCAGCTATGGCAGAATGGGGAGACCCAAGGGGCTGTTACTGGTCATGCTCTAGCTAACATCTCCTTTTCCAGTCTTTCAGAACAGAAGGTTTCACATAAATTCCAGTTGTATTGATTTTGATTGTCATTTTCAGATACCTTTTAAATGAGTGCATTTGGGCACTTAATTAGATTTCTAGCAAAGATTTTTGTGTGTGTGTGTTTACAGGAGACATGGGTTGAGCAAACCCTTGCTCCTCATTGTTATTAAATAACTTTGCTGTAATGCAGCTCCCAGTATCTGAAAGCAATGGCAGGTTGGCTTTCCTCTCAGTAAAAGAACATCCTGGGACAGGAGTCTGTAATTGCTCTGCCAATACCCTGTCTGTGTTGTAGCTAAACAGAAGACTGGTATTTGTCAGTGCTGTCAGTCTGTCTCTTTTCCGTGGAACTAATATTTGCCCATTAAAAAAAAGCAGGATGGAAGTTTGAACCAGCATATTGCAGCACAACCCAATTATTTTCATTTTAAATGCAAATTTAGATGCAGCCATATGTCTGTGCTCTCTAAGCTGTGGGTGACCCTGCCTTGTGCACCACAGCCTCCAGTCAGCCACAGAGGCAAAACAGAACTCGCTGTTCTAGCAAACTGTGTGTGCTGAGGTGTCAGCTCCCACTTGTTTCCTCATTTACATGCCAAAATTACAGCACTAAAAATGTCTCTTCAGTTCAGTGCCTAAACTCACAGCTGCCTCGTACACACAGCATGCCCACAGATGCCTAATGCACGTGCTACTCCCCAGGGCTCCACTCCTGGCCAGTGAAGGTGCACCCCAGTCCTGATGCTGGGGAGCTGCTGCCTTGTGCCCTAGCCCTGGAAGGATTCAGACACCATTCCCCGCTCCCGTTCCTGTTCCATCCCAGCAGCAGGTCTGCTCCTGCAGGGTGGGTCAGACCACCACAACTGCACCCTCTGTAGGACCTGACCCCCAACACTGACAAATGCCCCACTTTCAGGCTTACTGGCATGCTAAATGTTTCATTTAAAGATCTGTATTCACAGCTCAATCCTGTCTGTTTTCTCCCTGGCTAAAACCATTACCTACCCAAATATATGAGCCAAGAACAAAATGAAAACTAAATAGTCATGGAAGGGTGATTCTGTTTTGAAGTAAGAATTTTGTTCTTGTTTTTG